>ML255880.1:0-40853 GCA_005239495.1 Nicotiana undulata
TTTATTTTGCATTAGATATCATGCCTCCTAGGACTACATTTGTATTCGTTTAAGCACCCCCCTAGCCTGCTTAAGGATTGAAACAGACTCACCTATATTTGCTAATTATTTTCCTAAAATCTGGGAGCCTAGAACAGTAGGACTTGCGCAATTTCTTATCGTAATCAGTACGCCTAGGCAAGCCTTAGTTGCTAAATCTGTTAAGAATTGAAATTATATTCCTTTATACATATTGTTTGACTAATAACAGTTTAAAATCAGTAGTCAGAAATTGGTAAAATTCCTTTTCTAAAATTCAGTAATAAAACTGCCTCGCTATTGCATTCTCGCCTAGACATCATGCCTTAGGTTCCGAAGTTAAAAAGGCCTTACTTGTGCTTGAGTCGTGCTAATTATGTGCATAACCTGTGGAGGAATACTTGGGCCTCATATCTGCTCTTATTTGTTTTCCCCTTATTTGCAGTCCTAATTGTCTTTGCTTGTCGCTTAGAATCTTGTCCTTTAAACCTAGGGATCAGCCTAGTACCTCCTTTTAGGATAGTAGTCCTAGCCTCCTTCGGGACTGATAGGATGGGACGGGTAATAGCACGCAATAGAGTTCATGACCAACACACGTTTTAATTACCTTCACGGGGTGGGAAAGGGTATAATATGGACATGATGACCGGTGCGTTAATACCACGTGTAGCCCCTCTCTGAGGAGTGTCTATCGGGTATTGCATTGTAGTGATCTATATTATTTTAAACCGAGGATATCTTTTCTCTCAAATGTTTTATTAGTTCTTTCGAAATTTAATAACTTCAATGCTTATTTGAAATCCCCTCTTACTTGAGCCTTTACTTGTTATTTGCTTGTTGTACAAATTCACGAAAACCATTTGGCCGGGAACCACAATTGTGGATCCTGAGGGGTGCCTAACACCTTCCCCTCGGGATAATTGTAAGCCCTTACCAAATCTCTGGTAATGCAAACTAGTCTCATGAGTTAATTACTCCAGGTACCCTAACGCACCTTAAAATCGTTAGGTGACGACTCTTTTTTTTAACCCTCTTCCTTCAAAAGGAGTTGTCATAATGTCACGAACCCGATCTCAGCTAAGGGGAAAAAGGGGGGCGCTACACCAACAACAAACATAAAGGGAACAAGAATTAGACAACAAATTAAGTTCAAATTCATTTTATACATAAACCAACACATAGGAACGGGAATCATATAACCAGTCAAACTTTAATTCATTTGAAACAAAGAGTGAGATAGAAGAACTGAACCTTGACTGAAAAATAAAATCGGCAAGCAAGAAAGGAACCCGAACCTCAAGCGGAGACGGTAAACTGCGAATAGACAACGGAAAAAATGGAATTCTTGTTTGAAGGAGCTGAATGGAGAAACTGGACAATGAATGAAAGCGATTTTTCTAAATTGACTCGCACCCTTAATCGATATCTTCTGCTAATGGATGAATGAGTTGTTCTTTTCCAATATTAGTTAGGTTTTCTGCCTTTTCCCTTTTATTTCGTTCTTTCTGGGTTTCAGAGATTGTTTTAGGGTAGCGGGATAGGTGGGATAGAGATTGGCGATGGAGGTTGGGCGGCGGCTTTGTGATGACCCAAGGGGTCATTTTATAAAATTAGACTCCGTTCCATGCCAAATAGCCATGAAAAGACTAAAATTAAATACCTCGATTTGCGTGCGTAGTCCGGGAGTGAAACCGGAAAACCTTTATGTGAAAATATGAGAAATAGTGATTTTTTTTAGAATTTAAATTGGTAAAAGTTGAATTTGGTCAATATTTTGAGTAAACGGACCCGGATATGTGTTCCGACAATCCCAGGAGGTCCGCAGTAAAATATGGGACTGGGGCGTATGCCCAGTAATGAATCCCGAGGTCCCAAGCCTTAGAAATCAATTTTTGAAAGAAATTGTTTTGCTTAAATATTTATGAATTAAAGAAAAGAAATAACATTTAAAATCATTGGTATCAGGCCCGTATTTTGATTTTGGAGCCCGATACAGATTTTTTATGATATTAACAGTTTAACTGTGAAATTTGGTGGAAAACGGAGTTCGTTTGATGTGATTCGGACATCCGGTTGAGAAATTATGAACTATAAGAGTTCTTGATGAAAATGAGGGGTTTTGAGGTTTAATTCATGGTTTTACATATTATTTTCATGATTTGATCGTACGAGCAAGTCCGTATAATGTTTTTAGACTTGCGTGCATAATTTATTTAGAGCCCAAAGGGCTCAGGTGAGATTCGAGTAGGTTTCGGGGTGTTAAAAGTGAGAAAAACACTGTTGGTGCACCAGTTCTGGTGTGCCCGCACCTGCGAGCCTAGGGCCGCAGGAGCGAGACCGCAGGTGCGCTCACCTGGTCCGCAGGTGCGGCTACCTCGCAGATGCGTACACCTTCTCCATAGGTGCGGTCCCGCAGGAGAGGTCAAACATCCGTAGGTGCGACCCCTAGATACTTAAGCCATTTCCGCAGGTGCGATCCTTTTTCCGCATCTGCGAGCCCGCAGATGCGACCCAAGCACCGCGGGTGCGAAGGTCGACTGCCCAGCCCTATAAAACCCAATTTTAAAACGGGCAGAACCCTTTCTTCTTCAATATTTCGAGGTTCCAGCCCTAATAACGGTTTTTCTTCAACAATATTCATCCCCAATTCATAGGTAATCAATTCCAAACCTTGTTCTTGCAATTCCTTACTATTTTGCATCACTTTTAAAGCAAAAACAAAGAATTTTCATGGTAAAAATCTAGAATTTGGGTAGGGGAGTTTTTTTAAAAATTGAATTTTATATCAAATTAATCTCGGATTTCAAAACTAATAGCATATTTGGGTTCGTGGGTGAATGGGTAAACGTAATTTGGTCCAAACCCCGAGTTTAGACCAAGCGGGCTCGGGGTCGGGTTTTCACCTTTTTTGAGAAAACTTAGGAAAAATTATATTTTTCAGTAAAGTTAGTTCCTTTAGCATTAGTTAATGATATTAAGTTAATTTTGATTAGATTCGAGCAAGTTAGAGGTAAATTCAAAAGGAAAAGCTAAAATTGAGCAGTGAATGGCCTGCGGAATTGAGGTAAGTGTTTGGCCTAACTTTAGCTTGAGCGAATAGGATTCCCCACTTGTTTGCTACGTGAATTGAATGGGTGTGGTGTATAGGTGTGGTGACGAGTATCTATGCACCACCCAAGTTGTTTGTTAAACAAGATCCCCTTTCCCGTTCCCCACTTATTGATTATTGTCTTAACTATTACCTGTTCATTATTGTTTCCATGACTATTTGGTCGGGTTGAAGTGTTGTTAGTTATTGTTGTGACTATTTGGAAAGACTATTGGATGTTTGAGCTGGTTTCCTCGTGATATAAATATGGTTGAGAGGTTTGGTATTGTTTTATGGAATAAATGCATATATTTTGATATTCTTGTTGGTTTCTTGGTTGAGAGGTTATTGATGAAGTCATAAGAAAAATGCAGTTTATTATTTATAATTGTTGGAACAAATGTATTGTGAAAGGCTTGGACTGATTTTGTGAAATTTTGAATAAACATATATGATATGTCTGGTGGGAGCGGGTTGCACGCCGCAACAAGGAGTGATAAGGGAGGACAGGTGGGATCGGGTTGCACGCCACAACAGGAGTAATAAGAGAGATATTTTAGGGAGGAGTAATAAGGGAGGATAGGTGGGAGCGGGTTGCACGCCGAAACAAGGAGTGATACGGGAGGATATTTACATTTATATTTTTCTGATTTTTCAAGAAAAAGAGGATCAAAGTTTTGAAAAGCTAAAATATTTATTTTACTACTCTTTAAATATTTTAGTACTATTTTTATTTAAAGTTAAGTTTGGAACTCTGAAGAGATATTTGAGAATTGGTCATAGCTGAGTTATTTTATTTTATTTGGTTGCAACACTTAATTATCCATTTGTTTAGATTTCTTTCTTGCTCATTATTTATTGTTGTTAAAGATTATTTGTTGAAGCCCGACTTAGCCTTGTCACTACTTCGCCGAGGTTACGCTCAACACTTACTCAGTACATGGGGTCGGTTGTACTGATACTACACTCTGTGCTCCTTTTGCACGGATCCAGGTACCATTAAACAGTAGAGGATTCTAGGACGACGACCCGATTCGTTTGGAGACACGAGGTACATATGTCGGCGTTCGGAGATATCCGAGAGTCTTCTCCTATATTTACATACACTGTTTTATATCATTCAGAACAGTTACATTATTTCTTTCAGACATTATTTGTAGTATTCTTTAGTTGTTTGTGGATTGTGACACCCGACCCTGGGGTAGTCTTAGAGTTGTTATTATAATTAGTTCGTGGTTCGTTTCATTTAATTGGTCATTGTTATTATTTTATTCTATGGCTGTTGAGAATTAATTTAATTAAGATAATTTAAATTAGATTATTTATGCTGAAGTAATTAATTAAGGAAAATCACTTAATCGACTTCTAACATTGGCTTGCCTGGCAAGTGTGGTGTTAGGCGCCATCACGACCACTAAGGTTGGAAATTTGGGTCGTGACAGGCTTGGTATCAGAGCACTAGGTTTACTTAGGTCTCACAATCCACGAACAAGCTTAGTAGAGTCTGAAGGATCGGTACAGAGACGTCTGTACTTATCTCTCAGAGGCTATTGAGTTAGGAAACAACTCCATTTTTGTTTCCATTCTATCGTGCAAATTCTTGTACCTCAAATGCTGATTTGGATTCTTCTATTCTCTCGAAGATGGCGAGAACACGTGCTTCATCTTTCGCTGACCAGAATTCCGGACCTTCAGCAGGGGCTCCTACTAGCGGTAGAGTCCGAGGCCAGGCCAGAGGCCGAGGCAGGGGCAAAACTCAGCCCATTGCTCAGGTAGCATCCACAGCTGCGGAACCCTAGATTGAGATTAATGAGGGGGTTCTAACTCAGGCTGTCCCAGCGGGACCAGCTCAGGTTCCCGAGGGGTTTATTGCTACCCCAGTTCTTCAGGATGCTTTGGTTCGTTTAGTGGGCCTTATGGAGAGTGTGGCCCAGACAGGCACATTTCCTGTTGCATCATCCGTATCTCAGGCTGGAGGAGGGGTCCCGACTCCTACTACCCACACTCCAGTTCAGACTACTCCTCAGGTTCAGACTCCAGTGATCAATACCGTTGGGGTAATTCAACCAGTTGTAGCAGTGCTGCCCGCTAGTGGGGCAGCCGTGTCATCAGATGCTTTGTGGAGACTTGACGGGTTCATTAAGCTATTTCCTGTCCATTTCAGTGGTGCTACTTAGGAGGATCCTCAGGAATATCTGGACAGTTGTCATGAGGTGTTGCGTAATTGGGTATTTTGGAGACCAATGGGGTCGATTTTGCAGCTTTTCGGATGACTGGTTCCGCCAAGAAATGGTGGAGAGATTATTTGTTGACTAGGCCAGCGGGATCACCAGCTCTGACTTGGGATCAGTTTTCCTATCTTTTTTTGGAGAAGTTCTTACCTGTCACTACTCGAGAGGATAAGCGTCGTCAGTTAGAGCGACTCCAATAGGGTAACATGACTGTGACTCAGTATGAGACTGGTTTTGTGTATCTGGATAGACATGCTATGCTTATATTGCCCACAGAGAGGGAGATGGTCAGACGGTTTATTGATGGCTTTGCTCAGCCCATCAGGTTGCAGATGGCCAAGGAGACAGGATCCGAGATTTCTCTTCAAGATGCAGCTAATATAGCTAGGAGGGTTGAGTTAGTTCTTAGGATGAGAGGTCAGGGGTCAAACAAGAGACCTCGCCATTCCGGTGTTTTCAGTGGTGCCTCGTCTGGAGGCGGGACTTCATTTAGCAGAGGCCATTCATCCAGGTCATTCCATTCAGCGCTACAGGTTTCACATGGTACTTCAGGGGGTCGTGGTTCTTATGCACCTCCTTCTGCTCAGCCGGTCTACAGTGCTCCTTCATCTCCTATTAGAGCACCTCCTCTGCAGAGTTATTATCGTGGTCAGCCAGTTCGTCAGGGTCAGTCCTCATATCAGGAGGGATGTTTTGAGTGTGGTGAATATGGGCATGTTCGGAGAACTTGTCTGAGATTTCTGAGTAGTCAGCATCATTATCAGGGTTCTCGTGCCGTAGTTAGGGCACCAACTGCAATACCACCTGCCCAGCCAGCAAGGGGTAGGAGTCAGGTAGTCAGAGGTAAAGGCCAGAATGTTCGAGGTGGAGGACAGATAACTAGAGGTGGAGGTCAGCCTACTAGAGGTGGAGGTCCTCCCAGAGGTGTGGTTCAGGGTGGTGGGGCTCCGCTCCGACTATATGCTTTTCCAGCTAGGCCTGAGGTAGAATCCTCTGACGCTGTTATTACAGGTATCATCTCCGTTTGTGATAGAGATGCTTTCGTTTTGTTTGATCCGGGGTCTACTTATTCGTATGTTTCCTCCTATTTTGCCTCGTATTTGAATGTGTCCCGTGATCCCTTAAGTGTTCCTGTTTATGTGTCTACACCGGTGGGGGATGCTATTGTGGTGGATCGATTGTATCGTTCGTGCGTGGTAGTCATTAAAGGTATGGAAACTAGTGTTGATATTTTACTCCGAGACATGGTTGACTTTGATATTATATTGGGCATAGATTGGTTGTCGCCCTGTTATGCCATTTTAGACTCTCATGCCAAGACAATTACTCTAGATTTACCAGGGTTGCCTCGATTAGAATGGAAAGGGACTCCTAGTCGTTCTCCCAGCCGGGTAATTTCATATGCCAAGGCTCGTCGCATGGTGGAGAAAGGGTGTTTGGCTTATTTGGATCATATTCGTGATTCTGATGCTGAGGTATCTTCTATAGAGTAAGTTCCTATCGTGCGTTAATTTCCTGAGGTATTTCCTGCAGACCTGTCGGGTATGCCGCCCGACAGGGATATTGATTTCTGTATTGATGTGGCTCCGGGCACTCAGCCCATTTCCATTCCACCATATCGGATGGCCTCACCAGAACCGAAAGAGTTAAAGGAACAATTACAAGATTTGCTAGATAAGGGTTTCATAAGACTAGTGTCTCGCCTTGGGGTGCACCAGTTTTGTTCATAAAGAAGAAAGATGGGTCAATGAGAATGTGCATAGACTACATGCAGCTGAATAAAGTTACTATCAAGAATAAATATCCATTGCCGAGGATTGATGACCTATTTGATCAGCTTCAGGGTGCTAGAGTGTTTTCGAAAATCGATTTGAGTTCAGGCTACCATCAGCTGAAGATTAGGGCGTCCGATATCCCTAAGACAACCTTTCGTACGACGTATGGGCACTATGAATTTTTGGTTATGTCTTTTGGGCTGACTAATGCCCCAGCGGCCTTTACGGACTTAATTAATCGGGTTTTCAAGCCACATCTGGACTCTTTTGTGATCGTTTTCATTGATGACATTCTTATATACTCCCGCAGTCAGAAAGAGCATGAGCAGCATCTCCGTATAGCACTCCGGACTTTGAGAGATAATCAGTTGTATGCTAAGTTTTCTAAATGTGAGTTCTGGTTAGATTCCATAGCCTTTTTGGGTCATATTGTATCAGCTGAGGGCATTCAGGTTGATCATAAGAAGATAGAGGCAGTAAAGAACTGGCCTAGACCTACCACAATCACGGAGATTAGGAGTTTCTTGGGTTTGGCCAGTTACTACCGTCGTTTTGTGGAGGGGTTTTCATCCATAGAAGCCCCAATGACTAAATTGACTCAGAAAGGTGCCCCATTTGCATGGTCAGATGAATGAGAGGCGAGATTTCAGAAGCTCAAGACAGCCTTGACTTCAGCACCGGTGTTGGTGTTACCATCAGATTCGGGTTCTTTCACGGTATATTGTGATGCTTCGAGTTGGCCTTGGAGCAGTATTGATGCAGGATGGCAGGGTGATCGCATATGCGCCTCGTCAGTTGAAAGTCCATGAGAAGAATTATCCTGTTCATGATTTAGAGTTGGCAGCTATTGTACATGCTTTGAAAATTTGGAGGCATTATCTTTATGGCGTGCCGTGTGAGATTTTTACTGACCATCGCAGCCTCCAGTACTTATTCAAGCAGAAAGATCTAAATTTGAGGCAGCGGAGGTGGTTAGAGTTGTTAAAAGATTATGATGTCACTATATTGCATCACTCGGGGAAGGCCAATGTGGTGGCCGATGCATTGAGTAGAATGGCAGTGAGTATGGACAGTCTTGCGTATATCCCAGTTGGCAATAGACCGTTGGCTTCAGACATTCAGACTTTGGTTAATCAGTTCGTGAGGTTGGATATTTCTCCCAGCAGTGTCCTAACTTATACTGTCACTCGGTCTTCTCTAATTGATCGTATCTGAGAGCGGCAGGATGATGACCCATATTTGGCGGTCCTTAGAGACACGGTTCGGCACAATGATGCCAAGCAAGTTACAGTTGGAGATGATGGAGTTTTGAGGATGCATGGTAGGTTGTGTGTGCCTAATGTTGATGGCCTCCGTGAATTGATCCTTGAAGAGGCTCACAGCTCCAAGTATTCTATTCACCCAGGTGAAACAAAAATGTACCAAGATTTGAAACATCATTATTGGTGGAGAAAGATGAAAAAGGACATAGTGGCTTATGTGGCTCGTTGCTTAAATTGTCAGCAGGTAAAATATGAGCATCAGAGACCTAGTGGTTTGCTTCAGTAGATAGAGATTCCTGAGTGGAAGTGGGAGCGTATCACTATGGACTTTGTTGTTGGGCTCCCACGGACTCAGAGGAAATTCGATGCGGTTTGGGTCATTGTGGACAGGCTGACTAAGTTCGCACACTTCATTCCTGTGGCTAGTACTTATACTTTAGAGCAGTTAGCTAAGTTGTATATTTCGGAGATTGTTCGCCTTCATAGGGTACCCGTGTCTATCATTTCTGATCGGGGTACGCAGTTTACTTCGCACTTTTAGAGGGCAGTTCAGCGTGAGTTGGGTACCCTAGTGGAGTTGAGTACAACATTTCACCCTCAGACTGACGGGCAGTCCGAGCGTACCATTCAGATATTGGAGGATATGCTCCGCGCTTGTGTTATTGATTTTGAGGTTTATGGGATCAGTTCTTGCCATTAGCGGAGTTTGCATATAATAATAGTTATAAGTCGAGCATTCAGATGGCTCCTTATGAGGCGTTATATGGTAGACAGTGCAGATCGCCAGTTGGATGGTTCGATCCAGGAGAGGCTCGGTTGTTGGGTACCGACTTGGTTCAGGAGGCCTTAGATAAGGTCAAGATTATTCAGGAGAGACTTCGTGCAGCTCAGTCTAGGCAAAAGGGTTATGCCGATCGTAAGGTTCGTGATGTAGCATTCATGGTTGGAGAGAGGGTATTGCTTTGTGTGTCACCCATGAAGGGTGTTATGAGGTTTGGGAAGAAGGGCAAGTTGAGCCCTAAGTATATCGGGCCGTTTGAGATTCTTGATAAGGTGGGGGAGATAGCTTACAGACTTGCATTGCCTCCAGGGTTATCCTCAGTTCATCTGGTATTCCATGTGTCTATGCTCCGGAAATATCATGGTGACCCGTCCCACGTGTTAGATTTAAGCTCTGTCCAGTTGGACAAAGACTTGACTTATGAGGAGGAGCCGGTAGCTATTTTAGGCCGGCATGTTCGCCAATTGAGATCTAAGAGTTTCCCTTCAGTTCGAGTGTAGTGGAGAGGCCATCCCATTGAGGCAGCTACTTGGGAGTCCGAGTCGGACATGCAAAGTAGATACCCACACTTGTTCGCCACTTCAGATAATTTTCTATGTCCGTTCGAGGACAAACATGCATTTTAGAGGTGGAGATTGTGATGACCCAAGGGGTCATTTTATAAAATTAGACTCCGTTCCATGCCAAATAGCCATGAAAAGACTAAAATTAAATATCTCGATTTGCGTGCGCAATCCAGGCGTGAAACCGAAAAGCTTTTATGTGAAAATATGAGAAATAGTGATTTTTTAGAATTTAAATTGGTAAAAGTTGACTTTGGTCAACATTTTGAGTAAACGGACCCGGATCCGTGTTCCAACGATCCCGGGAGGTCTGCAGTAAAATATGGGACTCGGGCGTATGCCCGGAAATGAATCCCGAGGTCCCAAGCCTTAGAAATCAATTTTGAAAGAAATTGTTTAGCTGAAATATTTATGAATTAAAGAAAATAAATAACGTTTAAAATCATTGGTATCGGGCCCGTATTTTTTTTCCAGAGCCCGGTACAGATTTGTTATGATATTAAAAGTCTAACTGTGAAATTTTGTGAAAACCGAAGTTCGTTTGATGTGATTCGCACATCTGGTTGAGAAATTATGAACTATAAGAGTTCTTGATGAAAATGAGAAGTTTTGAGGTTTAATTCGTGGTTTTACGTATTATTTTCATGAATTGATCCCACGAGAAAGTCCGTATAATATTTTTAGACTTGCGTGCATAATTTGTTTAGAGCCCCGAGGGATCGGGTGAGATTCGAGTAGGTTTCGGGGTGTTAAAGGTGAGAAAAATACTGCTGGTGCACCAGTTCTGGTGTGCCCGCACCTGCGAGCCTAGGGCCGCAGGTGTGTGACCGCAGGTGCGCTCGCCTGGTCCGCAGGTGCGGCCACCTCGCAGATGCGAACACCTTCTCCACAGGTGCGGTCCCGCAGGAGCGGTCAAACCTCCGCAGGTGCGACCCCCAGATACTTAAGCCATTTTCGCAGGTGCGATCCTTTTCCCACACCTGCGGGCCCGCAGATGCGACCCAAGAACCGCAGGTGCGAAGGTCGACTGCCCAGCCCTATAAAACCCAATTTTAAAACTGGCATAACCCTTTCTTCTTCAATATTTCGAGGTTCCAGCCCTAAAAATGATTTTTATTTAACAATCTTCATCCCCAATTCATAGATAATAAATTCCAAACCTTGTTCTTGCAATTCCTTACTATTTTGCATCACTTTTAAAGCAAAAACAAAGAATTTTCATGGTAAACATTTAGGATTTGGGTAGAATTAGGAAGTTTTTTAAAAATTGAATTTTTATATCAAATTAAGCTCGGATTTCAAAACTAATAGCATATTTGGGTTCGTGGGTGAATGGGTAAACGTAATTTGGTCCGAACCCCGTGTTTAGATCAAGCGGGCCCGTGGTCGGGTTTTCACTTTTTTTTATAGAAAACTTAGAAAAAATTATATTTTTCAATAAAGTTTGTTCCTTTAGCATTAGTTAATGATATTAAGTTAATTTTGATTAGATTCGAGCAAGTTAGAGGTGAATTCAAAATAAAAAGTTATAATTGAGCAGTGAGTGACTTGCGGAATTGAGGTAAGTGTTTGCCTAACTTTAGCTTGAGGGAATAGGACTCCCCACTTGTTTGCTACGTGAATTTCATGGGTGTGGTGTATAGGTGTGGTGATGAGTATCTATGCACCACCCAAGTTGTTTGTTAAACATGATCCCCTTTCCTGTTCCCCACTTATTGATTATTGTCTTAACTATTACATGTTCATTATTGTTTCCATGACTATTTGGCCGGGTTGAAGTGTTGTTAGTTATTGTTGTGACTATTTGGAAAGAGTATTGGTTGTTTGAGCTGGTTTCCTCGTGATATAAATATGGCTGAGAGGTTTGGTATTGTTTTATGGAATAAATACATATATTTTGATATTCTTGTTGGTTTCTTGGTTGAGAGGTTATTGATGAAGTCATGAGAAAAATGCACTTTATTATTTATAATTGTTGGAACAAATGTATTGTGAAAGGCTTGGTCTGATTTTGTGAAATTTTGAATAAACATATATGATATGTCTGGTGGGAGCAGGTTGCACGCCGCAACAAGGAGTGATAAGGGAGGACAGGTGGGATCGGGTTGCATGCCGCAACAGGAGTAATAAGAGAGATATTTTAGGGAGGAGTAATAAAGGAGAACAGGTGGGAGCGGGTTGCACGCCGCAACAAGGAGTGATACGGGAGGATATTTACATTTATATTTTTCTGATTTTTCAAGAAAAAGAGGATCAATGTTTTGAAAAGCTAAAATGTTTATTTTACTACTCTTTAAATATTTTAGTACTATTTTTATTTAAAGTTAAAGTTTGGAACTCTGAAGAGATATTTGAGAATTGGTCATAACTGAGTTATTTTATTTTATTTGGTTGCAACACTTAATTATCCATTTGTTTAGATTTCTTTCTTGCTCATTATTTATTGTTGTTAAAGATTATATTGTTGAAGCCCGACTTAGCCTCGTCACTACTTCGCCAAGGTTAGGCTCGACACTCACTCAGTACATGGGGCCGGTTGTACTAATACTACACTCTGTGCTCCTTTTGCACAGATCCAGGTACCATTAAGCAGTAGAGGATTCTAGGACGACGACCCGATTCGTTTGGAGACACGAGGTACATTTTTCGGCGTTTGCAGATATCCGAGAGTCTTCTCCTATATTTACATACATTGTTTTATATCATTCAGAACAGTTACACTATTTCTTTAAGACGTTATTTGTAGTATTCTTTAGTTGTTTGTGGATTGTGACACCAGACCCTAGGGTAGTCTTAGAGTTATTATTATAATTAGTTTGTGGTTCGTTTCATTTAATTGGTCATTGTTATTATTTTATTCTATGGCTGTTGAGAATTAATTTAATTAAGATCATGTAAATTAGATTATTTATGCTGAAGTAATTAATTAAGGAAAATTAGTTAATCGACTTCTAACATTGGCTTGCCTGGCAAGTGTGGTGTTAGGCGCCATCACGATCACTAAGGTTGGGAATTTGGATCGTGACAGGCTTGGTTGTGAGGTGGAGGTGGGCGACTGGTCGCTTAGGGTGGAAGTGGGCTTTAGGTTTCTAGGGGTTTTTGGTGTAGCCTGATTTCTACGGTTTGGTGCTGGTTATGGAGTTCCAGCGGCGGCAGGAGGAGTAGAGTGTTGGTGGCAGCGACTGGTTGTTGTGGGCGGCTGGTGGAATGAACGGCGGCGGGGTGGCTGTTTTTGTCGAGGGAGATGGGTGAGGGTGGTGTGTTTGTGTGGCTTTTGACGAGGGAGTGAGGGAGGAGGCCGGCGGTGGTTTTGTGGTGGCCGGCGTGGGCTGGGGAGCGGCTACAATGGTGTAGGGGTTCTGTTTTTTGTTATGTCTGTAAGGCTCTAGGGTGTCTCTTAGATTAGGGAAGAAGAAAGTCTTGCTAGGTTTTTAGGTTAGTAAAGGATAAGGGATTTGGGATCGGTCGAATTTGGGCTTAAACTTGGGCCAATGAACTTTGAGACTCGTCACAAAATAAGGCTCTTCTTGTTGAACAAAGACACTTAAAAATTCTAGAAATATTAATTAATACTTAATTATTTAAATATTAAAATAAAATTATGTTTATATATATATATATTGTAATTTTATAATTTTTATACTTAAAATAAAGTAAAAGAGTCAAAACTAGCTAAAATAGAGATATTAGACCTAAACTAAGTATTTAAACGCAAAAATGTGTAAAATCTGGGGGAGGGTAAAAAATTACATGTCTACAACTGCCCCTCTTTGACTGGAAACACGGAGAGTTTTCAGACGAAGAACGACTAGATAGGTTTTTTGACCCGACCTTTATTTAGAGAGACCAAAAACTAAAAGAAAGGAGAATGTGAACGAGCCCTGGTATCTGAGCTGCCTTCATATCCTTGGCTATAAAGGAATCAGGCCACGTGTAGTTCAAAGGTAGGAAGAGTGATGGAGTATAACGAGGTGGAGAGCCGATTGAGGTTCCGTTCCGTCGAAGTTCCGGTTCGGGGCCCTGTTATTACATCCAAAAATATAAAAAAAAGACTAACTAAGTCTGTCAGCTATGAGTTACAAGATTCCTATCTATAAGTCTTCTGAAACTTGATCTTGAGTTGAATGATCCTCATGCAGACTTTAGATTTGAACCTTGACGCTTGCTAGCTGCAGGTGCTAATTCATTCTTCTTCAACCCTTCGGATCATGACGGGACATGCGAAGCTTGTGAATCAGTCATGTCTTGAGCAATCCATATCTTGTCTCCTCTTCTGCATGGGTGCTTCTTTTTTCTTTTATTCTGGATTGAGACTACTTTTGTTGGTCATCTCTGATTGTCGACTCGCATTCTTGTCGCGAGCTTCTACGACTTTTAGTTTGAATTGGATTCTGGAATGACTTCCCCCGTTCTTCAGATGGGCGCCTGCTACTGACTTGAACTTTGAAATAACTCTAAAATGAATACCCTCATTCTCCAGGTGGGTGCCTGCAATCAAAATAACAAAACAAACAAAATTTTCTGCCCCAGTTTGCACTCGAGAGATTTGTGAGTTGTTAGTAAAACTGTAAACCACTTATGCTACTGATGCCATGATGAGAGTAAAACTAAAGACTCGACTGGTTTCAAATCCATACTTCCCTTTTTTCAATTATTATCCTAGGAGAAAATCCATCAGACTAGGTTTTCTTGCCTTAGGAGAAAAGTTCATCAGACTAAGACATATATCCTAGGAGAACATCAGACTAGGTTTTCTTTTTTTTTTTTGGTATCTTAGGAGAAAGATTCATCAGACTAATATTTTGATCCTAGGAGAAAGTTCATCGGACTAGGTCTTCTATCTTAGGAGAAAGATTCATCAGACTAATATTTTGATCCTAGGAGAAAGTTCATCGGACTAGGTCTTCTATCTTAGGAGAAAGATTTATCAGACTAAGATTTTGATCCTAGGAGTAAATTCATCAGACTAGGTCTTTTTTGTTTTTTTTGTTTTGTTATCTAAAGAGAAAGATCCATCAGACTTAGATTTGATCCTAGGAGAAAATTCATCAGACCAGGTCTTCTATCTTAGGAGAAAGATTCATCAGACTAAGATTTTGATCCTAGGAGAATATTCATCAGACTAGGTCTTTTTTTTGTAATCTTAGGAGAACGATTCATAAGACTAAGATTTCGATCCTAGGAGAAAATTCATCAGACTAGGTCTTTTTGTTTGTTATCTTAGGAGAAAGATTCAGTAGACTAAGATTTGATCCTAGGAGAAAGTTCATCGGACTAGGTCTTCTATGTTATCTTAGGAGAAAGATTCAGTAGACTAAGATTTGATCCTAGGAGAAAGTTCATCGGACTAGGTCTTCTATGTTATCTTAGGAGAAAGATTCAGTAGACTAAGATTTGATCCTAGGAGAAAGTTCATCAGACTAGGTCTTCTATCTTAGGATAAAGATTCATCAGACTAAGATTTCGATCCTAGGAGAAAATTCATCAGACTAGGTCTCTTTTTGTTATCGGAGAAGGATTCATCAGACTAAGATTTGATCCTAGAAGAAAATTTGTCAGACTAGGTCTTCTATCTTAGGAGAAATATTCATCAGACTAAGATTTTGATCCTAGTAGAAAGTTCATCAGACTAGGTTTTCTATCTTAGGAGAAAAATTCATCAAACTAAGATTTTCATTGGGAGGAAAATCCATCAGACTAGGACTTTTATCCTAGGAGGAAAAATGTGAAGAGCAATGGCATCGTTTTAAGCACTCTAGAAAGACAGATAAAAGCAAAGATTTGAGAAACTTCCTTTTGTCGACTCTTCCCTTCTTTTTTTTCTTTTTCCTTTTTTTATCCGTTTTTGAACCAACTTTCTTCCGCTGCTTTGCTCCTGTTTCAAACAAAGAAAACTTGTGAGTTTAAAATGTGGTAGTTAGTTTGTGGCCTTGACTACGAGGCGATTTCTCTTGCACTTGTCACAGTCGACTTGAATTTCAACTTGGAAGACAGTGCTTGTTGTCGGCCGATCGCTTTTCCGAGCAACCCTTATCACAAAAAATATTCCTGATTCGTTCAAGTCCAATACCTTATGCCTGATGCACTGCTCGTGTTCTAACATTCACCAAATCTTTGCATTTTACATCAATCCCAAAAGAACATCTATTTCAACAACTCAGTGCACACACAATTCTCCTGTGTCTTATGCCAATTCGATGTGCTTGCCAGACTCGGCTTTGTGTAATTAAAATGCTGGTAGCATATTTTGAAGTCATTTCTCCCTTGTTTCGACAAAACAGACTAATTTAAGGAAAAAATGAAAAGAGATGATATCTAACAAGAAAAAACTTTTACCTAGGAAAAAGAACAAAGTAGAAACTAATCTAATTTAAATGCCATCTCCACTGACCATGACATGCATTTTGTATTAAGCGGCCTGATCTGTCAAGCGAGTCTAATCTTCAACTCTTGTTATGCCTCTAAGTTGTGAAACTGGGCTTCAGTGCTCCAATTGTCCTATTTGACCATAATCCTCAGTGGACTTGTAGTGCCTTGAAGGGTTTTTACCATCAAACCTCTCTTAGTTTACTCTTTTTCTCAACTCACCGTCGCCTTATGGTGCCCATGAGGGTTTTCACCGATACGACTCTCATTTTATCATTTTCTCTCTTTGTACTGAGAACAAGGTATTACCTGTGATGCAGGAAGATCATACTGTCACAACACACTTGATTTGGCATCCTCAAAGATCGGTCAGAAGGTCTTTCTTTGGTCCGTAATGTAGGCTTTTAGATAGGGTTAGAAAGAAAGGATGACTCAAAATAATTTAAGATAAAAGGGTTCAAAATTACAACTTTTGGAATCAGATCTTTTGGCCAAAATTAAAACTTCTGCCCCAGTTTATTTGTCTGGGGAATTCTTTTTTTGATTTTTTTTTCTCTTTTTCTCTCTTTTTTTTTTAATTTTTGTTTTAATGAGACTGAACCTTAGAGTGAGGCTGCCTACGTATCCTTAAAAGGAATCGGGTCGAACGTAATTCCAACCTGAAGTTGGTTTATTGTTGTTTTTCTTTCTTTTTCTTTTTCTTTTCTTTTTTATTTCCCTTTTTTTCTTTTTCTTTTTCTTTTCTAGTTCATAACTCTACTTCTGATTCCAAAAGAGGGGTATGAAATAAAATAAGTTAAGGCTCAAAAGGGGTAGCAAAAGATAAAAGTGTTTGGGTAGCAGAATAAAATGCCTTTGTCATACCAAACTTTAAAAATGCCAGGTAGAAGCATGCAATTGAAGATAAGAAAAAGAAATCATACATAGTATCTATTGATGGAATCAACACAAATAAAAAGTGCCACTGGCAATATCTTTGTCCCAATGAATGACCCTTGCTAGTTTGAAGCACACTAACTCAACCTTGTCTTGATGTGGAAAAATGCATTTCAGCACTGATTGATCTACCTCAAACTACTTGAGAGACATTCCTTTGTAGTATTCTCTCATCAACCCCTTGCTTTCTCAAACTAACTGCCTCAGTTTCATTCAATTCAATCTTCAGGTCATCTCAGAATGCATGAATCTTTACTTGTTTCCTCAAATGTATCATTTTCTCATATTCAAAACTGTGTCATTGCTTCATGATTAAACTAACTTTCAAGACCGGGCTGAGAATTATGCGTGCATGTCATGTCACTAGAGTAAGCATGAAAATAACTATAAAAGGAAAAGTGACCTAAACAAAAACTGACTAGAACTAACAGAAAACAGGAAATTGCATTAGACAGATGGTGAAAAAGGGTTTGAACAAAACAAGCAAAATAGACATGGGTTACAAACCTGGAACAATCCTAGATAACACAAGACGAATTACTACAATAAAATAAACTATGCAAATAAGAAGAAGAAGGGGTTGATCCACAAGACCATATCCAGATTACAACCCTGAAATAATCCGGACGACAGAAATGATAACAAAATGAACCTCCAAAACTCCTTATTGGCTAGCCAAGAAAGGAGTGTCTTTCCAATCACCAAGCTCGACATCTTAGCCAATAAGTTGCACATAAAAATTACTGGGACCTTCACCAATTTCAATCATATTGTTTTCACTAGGAGGCTCATTGACTCCTTGGAAGTGGTTTTGGGTTGTGAAGAGGTTGTCGGGAGATATCAGCAGCAATGGGAATCTGGATTTGTGATAGTGGCGGAATTGTGACGAGGTTTTCAGTGTAGTTAGTGGGAAATAATGGTGGAGGACTCCCACTAATCCAGGCTTGGCACATTTCGGCCAACTGTCCTTTCAGCCTTAAGACCTCTTCTCTCAGTTTCGATTCTGATTCAATAATTTCCCTCGGCGGGTCCATAACTCCTGTGGTTGTTTCTTTGGTAGTCATGACTGTCTGACGCTTTGACCTTGAGTTGTACAGATGACTTGCTAGAATGCCACAAACTAACCACCATCTGTTATGATAACAGTTAAAGAACCAAAGAGGAGCAAAACAAATCCAACATGTTAGCGTTAGGACATTTATCATATAGAAATATCACATTGTGTGCAATGCACCTAGCAACAATTAACGGTTCTAGAATGACGTCGAGGGTCACAAGGTAATTTGGCATCATCCCAATTTTACTCTCCTTGCCCTTTACTTCTTCATTTCCTTTCTTTTCTTTACGATTATCACAATTTTCTTGCATCCCACATATTCTTCTCATTTTTCACACTCCACAACTTCATCTTTTTTTCTTTTCTTTTTCTCTTTTTAAATGATTTGAAAAATGATTTGATTGAACCCTATGTAGGTTGCCTACGTATCATCTGTGAGACCCCATGTGTTTTTTTTTCTCTCTTCTCTTACGTAATATACGTAACGTGACGTGGTTATATAAGGTATATATGATTGCGTATAGCACATTGGGATAATAAGACTGAAAATGTGTGGTAATATCAAGGAACAAAACTAAAGCTTTAGGTCAAAGGAATCCCTTAAACAAAGGTTTGTGGTTAAAGAAATGACTCGGGTAGCACCCCGCACGTTTGGAAGGTTTAAGTTAACTTGCACCTGTGGGATAAGACTAAGAGTGTCTAATATGCTAAGAATAATGTGTTATGAGGTATTATAATATCACACAGGTCACATGTTAATTTTTGGAGTCAAGCAAGTTGCGAAATAAAGGTCGGCAAAAGTTATCGTAAATTTCTCTAATAAATTTTCTAAACTTTGGGTCAAATGTATCAGATCATTTCTCCCAATATATAAAGATTTATGGGACCCACAACCTACCTAATCTAAGTTCTACGAGTCTAGTTCTCAACCAAAAAAACCTCACATCAAACCGACATCGGAGTAAGAAGTTATGACTGTTTTACCACGGACTGTCCGGGCTGAAACCGGGTCGCGAACCGGGGCGGGTCAAACAAGTAGTATAAGTCGGAAAATCCGACTTTTAAGACCCAAAAACGTTTCATCTTCGTCCCAAAACAGTGATAAAGCTGAAGAGAGGGTTCCATGGTGTTCTTGAGTGATTAAGGTGCGTTTTTAATGATTTCTATCGNCCTTCGTCCCAAAACAGTGAGAAAACTGAAGAGAGGGTTCCATGGTGGTTTTGAGTGATTAAGGTACGTTTTTGATGATTTCTATCGTTAAAGTTTGCCCCCGTGCCTAGAAACCTAATTCTACGCTTTACAATCATTTTCCCCTTCTATTAGTTGTGTTTGGAGCTATTTTTGGAAGATAAGAATTTTTTGTTCTTGCTGTTTCTTCAAGATTTATACTTGGTTTGCCAAGGTAATCATCTTCGGACTCTTTTATGATCGTTTTTACAAAGTTCTACGGACGTTTCGTCAAGTTAGGGTCATATGAAAAATCTGCCGATTTAAACTCAATTATGAACTGTTTATAGGTGCGTATAAGCTGCATATATATAGTGTTTGCGAAGCTTAGGACGTAAGGAACAACGTTCGTGAAGGAACTACCGGCATTCGGACGTTCGTTGGAAAGGTATGTTAAGGCTAAGCTCCGTCCTTCCTTTTAGCACGAATTCTGGAAAATTCCTAAGACGCCAAATGTGGTATTTTACTATTCTATTGCTAGAAAGACCTTCTGAGAAAGGCATTGGTATTGTAGCTGAAGTATTTTCATGATGCTATTAGGTTGATATTCAACTTGTTCGGTTAAATAGGGTATTCGGCATCTATATATGTCATTTTGTCGGCTTTCTTAACTATATGTCCATATATATGAACTCTTATTCGTATTTGGGTTGTGTGACTTAAAAATAAAGGCATTTAGTATTTGCGATCAGTCATTCTTCCTTGTTAAAGTGTATTTTAAAATCTCTAAAGTGATACGTCGATTTCCAAAAATCTCAAATATAATTTTTATGTTTAAACTACTAAAACACTTGATTTTTGAAATACTTGGTTTACTAAGTATCAAGAAATCAGGTATAAGGACTAAGTGAAGCACCTTAAGCTTTTTATGAACATATTCAGAGTTAAGTTATCTTTCTAAAAGTCGAGTTAAGTTTTCAAGCTTATTCAAAAAACATATGAGGTTCCACGAGACATTTGTATGCGATACGAAGGTGATTATGAGATTATGAGAATAAGAGTGTCAATGAGCCAAGATTGGCTAAGTTCTTGTTATGGCCTATTATGTGCATTCAAAGTTCATATCATACATGGCATATTATGCATGGACTTCGAGCTATAATCGGAGGTAAGGGGCCTATTTGCCCGAAAGACTATATATATTGTACAGATAGCCACAGGTTGGCAATATGATACCGGTTAGCTACCGGGAGAGACCGACATTGCTATCATTTGGTTGGGTATGTCATGCATTTGCATCAATATATATGTATTCACGACATTCGATTACACGAGCATACCATGCATATTTGATTACTATGAGGTCGGATGTCAGCCATGGAGGCTATCAGAGTTTCAGTGTCAGGTGGTATCTCTATTACCCTTTTTACATCAGCTATGTATGGTTCTACTTTCTGCCTTACATACCAGTACATTTTCATTCGTACTGATGTCCCGTTGCCTGGGGACACTGCATTTTTGTTTCGTGCGTGCAGGTCCAGGTAGGGACTCTGATCGACCCCTCCGCTAGGATTTTGGGGTTCAGCTGTGAGTTGGTAAGCTCCACCTCTTCCTGGAGCTTTCATAGGATGGTTACTTTTGTTGTACAGTTTGGGTATAGTCGGGGCCTTGTCCCGACAGTGCTTATGACACTTTTAGAGGCTATTGTGGACACAATATTCTGGGTTTCTTTTTGCAGCTTTCAATCTCCAACCCATAGGCTTGGCATGTATATATATATGTGTAGGCATGTATGTCTTCAGTCGCGGCCTCGTCGGCCAACTAGTACTTTATTATTTTGGCTTGTCTACCTTTGTTTATATGACTTATTGTTATTCGGGTCATGACCTTAACGGTCCAGGCTTAGTATTTCAGATGTTGTGCTGCCCGATCTGTTGGGCCCCCAGTTTAGTTAGCTAGTATGTTTAGTGGCTAACTCGATCGAATACAATATCGAGTTCCAGTCGTGCCTCCCCTAGTTTGGGGGCGTGACATCATGTTCCACATGAATCAGACCAAGCGTAGTTCTGAAAATTAATGGATAAAATAAACTAAAAAAGCAAGAATCTTTTGGATTTTTCATTTATAATTTTTTTTATTTTTCAAATACAAATGGGAAATACGATGACAAAAGACTCGACAAACTCTTACACCACTTAAAAGACTCAAAACTACTGGACAAGACAATGAGTAAAAGAAAACACGAAATCAGACTCAAAAATATTTAAAAAAGTATCTTCAAACAAGCTCCCAAATGCTCCTGAGGTATCTGTCATGCTCGAGCTCTGCTACATGGATCCATACTTGAATGAGAAAGTAAGACCAAATAGATCAGTGACTCAACAAACTATGCAACGCCACGACACCTTCTATTGGACATATGCAAGGCATGATTAGGCTATTTTTGCAAAATGGCGTACGTGGCCAAAGGTGGCTACTAGTGCAAACTCAACAAGATTGACCCCCAAGACATGGAAAATGCCTCCTATATGGATTCAAACTCCCAATAACCATGGCCAAAAATTAATTTGCAAAAATGACCTATTTTGCGAAAACAACCGATATGGCTGAAAATGACTAAAGATGCAAACTCAAAAAGGTCACTTAGTTTGTGGACTCAATATCCTAAGACATGGTTGATTGAACCACTTTTTCGAAAATGACATCATTTTGCAAGAATGACTGATGTGGCCAAAAGTGGCTAGACATGCAAATTTAACAGGAATGGACCTTAAAGCTGAGAGAACACCTTGTTGTAGATCTAGCGCTCTAAGACGTGTTAATAAGACACTTTGAGAAAATAGCCATATTTTGCAAAAAACGGCCAATGTGACCAAATATGGCTAAATATGCAGGATTTGGCTACGACCCCCCGAAGCCAAGAACCTAAGACACACTAGGAAGACCGGACCCTATATGGGTTGCCTACATATTCCGCTCGAAAGACGAGAATCAGGTTTGCGTAGTTCGGGCAGATTGGATACATAATAGAATTAAAAAAAATATTCATTTTGAAGAACCATATTTTGTCTTTTTTGAAAAATGATGAAACATGTAAAATCTTTTTGATTTTTTTTTTATTTTTTTGGAAAATGATGGAAAAGTGCAAAATCTTTCTTTTTGATTTTTCTTTTTCTCTATCTTTTGATTTTTGGAAAAGTGTAAAAAAATTTGGATTTTCTTTTTCTTTCTTTTTTTGATCTTTGGAAAATGATGGGAAAGTGTAAAATCTTTTTGGTTTTTTCATTTTTTTTTGTCTTTTTCTTGAAAATGCTATGAAAGAAAATATATAACTGAGCCCTACTTGCTTCATTTTCCTCCTTTCTTTCCCAAACATCAGTCCGCCAAATGACCTTTGTACCCTCAAAGATGCAACATGTATCACATAGGGATGATTGAATGTTCTTTTGAATCATGGGCCCATTTTGACAAAATTTGGATAGGCCTCCTACAAAGGGACACGGTACCTAAGACCGAGCCCTACTAGGTCTAAATGACATGATGCAAATAAAAATGACCTAAAGGTTGACCTACGTTTAGGGTTCACTAACAAGGCAATTCGGGGGAGCGTATGGTCGATGGTGGTTGCTTAAGCTTTCCACCCACTCCATACGTCTGACGGCTCCCCCCTCCTAAAATAAGGGTGACTCAAGAAATAGTTCGTTTACGCGATGCGTACTACGGGACTTGTTGCAGAAAGAAGACTCATGGTTATGCAAATGATGACAGTTATAAAGCGGTAACACATAAAAAAAAATAAACACATAAACAACTAGCAAAATAATAAAATGAAATAAACAAAAAAAAATCAAACAAAGAAAATAAAACACATAAAAACTTCAACCGAATATTCTTAAAGCCAACAAGATCAAGTACTATCTCGAACCTGCAAGTCCCCAGCAGAGTCGCCAGAGATGTCACACCCCTTTTTTAAAACAAACTTCACTAAACCTTCTTAAAAAGAGGTTTTCAAATTGAAAGTGACAAAATATTGTGTTTTAAAAGAATCGCCACCTGACATTTGATTTCGGTGTGCCAAGTCACCATTTTTAAAATAATAATTACCTTCAAAACACATTTGACTCTTAAACCAGTTTGCACCAAAGATTCGGGTAAGAGGGTTCATTTGACTCGGGGAGAAAGTGTTAGGCATTCCCCGAGTCCCGTGAAAGTCACGGTTGCGTACATGATCTAGTTGGCTTTAAAGAATACTCATATTGAGGCAGAAAAACACAAAAAGAAAATAAACAATCAAAAGAGGCTCGAGGTCATCCCCATCTAATAAAACAAAATAAAAGTAAAAATAAAACTACTATCCTATGCTTCCTCAAAGTATTCCATCGTTGACATTCAAATACAAATACTTCGGGACATACCCCGGATAAAAATATATACAAATTTTTCGGGCATTCCCCGGATAACAAACTAAAAGAAACGACCTCTCACCTCAAATAAAAGTAAAATAAAGAAAAGCTAAGATTTGCTTACCTCGAATGTTGACGGCCTAAGCATTCTCCTTGCGATCAAATTGAAACAATAAAATAATAAAATGTCATGTTAATGTCAATTTTCTTTTCTATGTTCAATACCAGACCCCTCAAGTTACAATTCAGACACCATGAAGTTATCCCTTTGAAACCCATTTTGTTGCTTAAATGACATTAATCTGGATTTTACTCCGAATTTTAAGACTTATGCTTATCAAATGTAAAATTAAATCAAACAAACTAAAAATCCCTTTCACTTTGTTATCAAATAGCACTGCCAACATTGACCATAAAGGGAACAAGAATCAGACAACGAATTTTTATACATAAACCAACACATAGGAACGGGAATCATATAACCTGTCAAACTTTAATTCATTTGAAATAAAGAGTGAGATAGAAGAACTGAACCTTGACTGAAAAATAAAATCGGCAAGCAAGAACGAAACCCGAACCTCAAGCGGAGACGGTAAACCGCGAATGGACAACGGAAAAAATGGAATTCTTGTTTGAAGGAATTGAATGGAGAAACTGGACAATGAATGAAAGGGATTTCGAAATTGGCTCGCACCCTTAATCGATAGCTTCTGCTAATGGATGAATGAGTTGTGCTTGTCCAATATTAGTTAGGTTTTCTGCCTTTTCCCTTTTATTTCGCTCTTTCTGGGTTTCAGAGATTGTTTTAGGGTGGCGGGATATCTGGGATGGAGATTGGCAATGGAGGTTGGGCGGCGGCTTGGCTGTGAGGCGAAGAAGGGCGGCTGGTCGCTTAGGGTGGAAGTGGGCGTTAGGTTTCTAGGGGTTTTTGGTGTAGCTTGATTTCCGACGGTTTGGTGCTAGTTTTGGAGTTCCAGCGGCGACAGGAGGTGTAGAGTGTTGGTGGCAGCGGCTGGTTGTTGTGGGCGGCTAGTGGAATGAACGGCTGCGGGGTGGCTGTTTTTGTTGAGGAAGATGGGTGAGGGTGGTGTGTTTGTGTGGCTGTTGACGAGGGAGTGCGAGAGGAGGTCGGCGGTGGTTTTGTGGTGGCCGGGGAGCGGCTATAGTGGTGTAGGGGGTTCTGTTTTTTGTTATGTCTGTAAGGCTCTAGGTTGTCTCTTAGGCTAGGGAAGAAGAAAGTCTTGCTAGACTTTTAGGGTAGTAAAGGGTAAGGGGTTTGGGCTCGATCGAATTTGTGCTTAAACTTAGGCCAATGAAATTTGAGACTCGCCACAAAATAAGGCTCTTCTTGTTGAACAAGGACACTCAACAATCCTAGAAATATTAATTAAGACTTAATTATTTAAATATTAAAATAAAATTATGTTTATATATTTTTTTGTATTTTTATAATTTTTATACTTAAAATAAAGTAAAAGAGTCAAAACTAGTTAAAATAGAGATATTAGACCTAAACTAAGTATTTAAACGCAAAAATATGTAAAATCTCGGGGAGGGTCAAAAATTACATGTCTACAAATAATAGTGATCATTGAATAGTGGTGGCCAAGTGGTGGATAGCTCTTTACAGTTTTTAGGTAGTGCACTTATCTTGATCTTTTCCTAAGGTGTTAGCCTCTTCACGGATTACTCGCTCTAATACCAATTGATGTTTTATACTTCAATACCACACAAGAGGGGGGTTATTTGTGTGATGTTCAATTTTTCACGTGCACAGATTATAGAAGGACCTGGTTGTTTTATGTGTTCTTTATACTACTGTTGCGGAATAATAAATGCAGAAATTAAAGAACACAAGAATTTTTACGTGTAAAACGCCCGGCTCAAAAGGTGAAAAAACCACGACCTACTACCCGTAGGATTTTCTCCAAACACTTCACTACAACTCTGAGCCAACAACAAAGTTTACAAACTCTTGCAAACCTAAGGATTAACTCTAACCCTTATAACTACCAGCCATAGGCTGTTGCGACTGTTTCAAGTTAACTCTAACTTGAACAACTCGAGTTTACAATCTCTTGCAAACCTAAGGATTAACTCTAACCCTTAAACTAACAAGCCACATGCTGTTGTGACTACGTCAAGTTAACTCTAACTTGAATGATACAACTCAATACCTAGTACAATTTTCCTCTAAGAAAGCTGAAAGGCACAACTCAAAACGCCTACTACACTTTGAGCTAGAAATAAAGAAAGACACATAAAACTCTTTATGGAGTTGGTTCTTCAATCTGGTTCGTGTAGCTTCAGGATCACACTCTTAAAACTCGCAGCAATTGCTCACAAAATGCCTTGCTATTTTGCTCTCAATTCTTGCTTAACTTGAGTATGTGTGCATCACCTATAAAAGAGAACAACACTGATATTTATAGAGTTAGTAAATAAAGATTAACTAGAGTTCTAATGCTTTACTCTTCCTTGTTGGAAGAGTTCTAGTCAACTTCAACTTCTAACTCTTCCCTTATCTTGGATAGAGTTCTCTTCAAGTAAGGAGTCCTGCTCCTTATCAAATATGCAATCTTTTCGTTCAGGGAATATCAAATACAACCACTTATACTTATCTCTTTCATGTGCAAGTCTTTTGCTTGATTCTGTCTGTCACCTGTGTACACTGTTTATGGACTTGATTCATGCATGTGTTCCTTTGTCAATCATCAAAACCAAAACCGCTTAGGGCAACAGTATTTCTTTTGAATTAATTATTCAAAGTCTTACTTTAAATAGCATGCTGGAAAAAGGTGGATCTCCATGTGTTAAAAGGATGTTATTTTATATCAAGTCAGTATAAATCACATTTTATATTATTCAATAAAAAAAATATTATTTAAATGGTTTCTATTAGCATTTAAATAAGGCCAATTGCCATTTATCAATATAATAACCACAATATTTAGATTTTCTATTAGCAAAAGATTCTATAGTTATTTAATGATCAACAACTTTTTTTACAAAGAGTAAGGACAACAGCTTTAGCAGATGCATTGGCTAAATGGAGCATCATCCATCGGAATTCTATCTTTTATAATTGAAAGGATCTTCCAATGAAGCTACATGCCCATATCTGATGGATAAGATACAATTGGCTACATTTAGACACAAGGGAAGAAGGAAAATTGTTACTGAATCTGTGTAATTTTCTGTATAGCACTTTCTGAGAGCTCCTTTCATACATAGGTAGACTTTTTTACGTACATTTTATATGTGCTTTTAGAATATTGGTAAGAAAGCTTCTATATCTTTGTATTTATTGTTCTATTAACGGTTATAAAGATGGTCTTTTGGATGTAATGAACAGAGGTCAGGTGGAATATCCCCCTCTGTTATGTGCTCTTTTTGATGGGATTATATAAAAGGAAGGCGTAAATTATAGAGAAAAAAAATCGTTTATTGATAAGGGAAGTTGGATAAGGCCAATAGCCTTTTGACTTGCTTCCCATGTAATGACTTGAATGTTCATGTAATTTTTTTGGTTAAGGTAACTATGAACCTATTTAAAAAGATTTTAAAGTAGTTGATAACCATCAAATATCGAAAAACACATTTACTTGCTGAATCTGATTTGTTAAATAAGTAATTTTAATATCTAGCCTCATTCCTTTGTCACCAACTTGTTAAGAACGAAAGAAAAGTATTCTTTCACCTCTTGCCTAGAGATCAACCATGCCAACAGTGAGTGTGGCCACAAAATAAGTGCACAAAAAAACATATTTTTCTTTCCAGTATTTTTTTTATTTCTCCTGATATATGTAGGCATATAGTTGAGTTATTTTTTCATTAAAGAAATTAGTTTTATGACTTTGGTGAAAGATGGATGATCATACGTGAAAATATCTAGTCTCAAGATGTCCCCGCTCGTGAATATAAATGCAATGACTACATAAAAGGGAGCAGAAGAGAAGTCATGTTTAGCTAAAAATAGCCTACAATGTTATTTTTCGGAAGAAATACTACTTTTTATCTGATAAAGGACCATATTCCCTTGCTAAATATTTTTTTAACAGCAAGAAATTCCCATATTATTTTTAAACATTCAGACGTTTAAAACTATATTAGGCGGATCCGGGATTTCAAGAAGATGAGCGCACTACCACGAAAAGGTGTATCCATGATTTATTTTTGACGAGTTCAACGTTTACATTCTTATAATTAACCCATCACCATTTTAAAATTACTAGTCTTTAGACACATGCGTTGCACGTGTGTCCCATCAATACGTACAAACTTTTTAGAATGATTGATATTATTAAAACACGTAAGTTATGACTAATTAAAATTTTGAAAATAAAGTATGAGCTAAATCTTTTATGTAGTTCTTATCAAATATTCATTAATTTTTGTACCAAATAATCCGGATTAAAAAGTTATTAGCAATTCACATGAGAAACATTATACTACTATTTTTTATGTCAGAATATATATTATTCAATTGTTAATAGATAAGCATCCATAAATTCGATTCTTTTGTATTTCGTGCAATAATAAAATATACTATTCCTATTTAACATGAGTTATACCACTACAATTACTTATATAAAGATGATACCAAGAAAATCTTTAGTATAACCTCTAGGCATATATCAACCGAAAGTAATAAAGCTTTTCGTTGGCAAAGAGTCCACCATGAAGTCATGAACTATGTGCATGATGATTTCTGCATAACTTCGTAGTATACGTTATCTCATACACAAGCCTTTAGACAACACATCAACATAAAATGTACAGGTCTAACATATAAATAGATTTACATGTTAAAATGATGTTGAGCAAAATATACCACAATAGTTGTTTATGGGAGAGAACTTCTGACGGGGACAAGGAAAAAAAAGATTAATAAGTGATTTAACACTTTATTGTGCTTTTACATAGTGCAACAAAAATATGAAAAGACCACATTTAATTGTTATAATAGTTGGAAACTCAAAAGTTTAAACAATTAAAGCAAAAATATGAAAAGGACACAACGTAACTAAAAAGAGTTTGACCATTGCAACTTCTAGACGAAACAATCCTCCATTAGTATGAATCATTGTGGCCAAAATTATCATTTAATAGACGTCTAATTCATGTGAAGGGAAAAGTTGTCATTCAAGTTTTTAGGGTTATTTTCGTCTTTCAAACTCTACTTTCTGGCTTCACACTTATAATATGGTATGATATGTTTAAATTTTTACTTGCAAGATTTCAATGTGTTAGATTTGGAGATTTTAAATGAATAAACCAAATAAAGGAAAGGAAAAAAAAACATAACTAAAACGCACTAGGGGATACTAGATATGCCCATAAACGTGAGATTTGAAACCCTAAGCTCAATTCTAGCGAAAAAAGAGAGGAAAAGAAACAGCAAGATAGCGTGAGTTTTGGACCCATAACGTCACTTATAAAGGTGCACCCAATAATACTCAATGAACTTGTTAAAAAGAAATATAATATTGTTATACATAGTTTAGGGAATGAGCTAATTGGGTTCACGTACACGATGCTCCTCCGCATAGACACGCCCCTAAACAGTGAGTGTCCGATGCTTCAAATCAGAACCCCAGGAAGAACAAAATTCATAGAGAAGAAGGTACCATCTTTAAAATGATAGGCGAATGAAGCATTAATTACCAATACAAAAACCAAAAAGAATAGCCAAATACTCCACCATTAATGTGGAACTAAATACAAGTATTAGCTTCAATAAGAGGAGTGACCAAATGACCAGTTCATCTTAGGTCTACTCATGCTCCATGCATTCAGTTCAATTTTGATAGTCTCTGTGCCATTGTTGAAGGCAAATAAATGTGCCTTATCATATATTGCTAACGTTGGATAAACTCTTGAGGTAATGCATGTTTTTCCTCCAGCTCCAAAGCTTTCCACTACTGAATGATCAATCTGCAGAAAAATATATTGCACAAGTCAACAACAATATAGACCAGACACAAAAATAAATTAAAATGAGTTAAGTAAACAAAGAATATGAGAGAATTAAATATATTCTTTAGGGAATTAAATGAAAAAAGCTTACCAAACTCCTCAGAGACAATTTCTTGTTTTTTGCCAAATCTACATCTACAAATCCCGCAAATGATGGTTTGTACATTGTCTTGTCATTCTCAAGAGTTGATCTAGTCATACAAAAGGAAAATAAATTTATAAATAAATCAAAGTTGAATAACGAGCTTAACCGATATTAGAGATTAACACAACTATATAGCCCTACACAACACGTTACACCCACGTTGGGGAGAAATTTAAAAATAGTCAGATTTATAAGTGGTCTTCAAAAATAGCCATACTTTCAAAAGTAATCGAAATTTAGCCTCTTTTTCATGTAACATAAATCTGAATAAAAATACTATTCAAAATCTGAAAGATACTCCAATATATTATACTGGAGTTCCAACATAAGTATACTGGAAATCCGGCATAATATAATGGAGCTCCAGCATAAGTATACTAGAACTCCACCATAATATAGTGGAGTTCCGGCAAAGTATACCGGTCCAATATAATATGCTGGAAGTTCATACACATATGCTCGAATCTTCAGTACACTATGGTAATTCCGTACTCCCGTGATAACATCGACTATAGAAAGAAGCTCGTACTATGTAAAGTAATGAAATTTCTGAGGGTTGGGATTGTTAAGACTAAAAAAACTAACCTTGAGGCATCAGAGCACATGAGAATCTTGTAGTTATCTTGAGCCTTGAAAACTCTGAAAAATACAGGTGTGTATTCTTCCAATTTTTCAGAAGCCAAAGTTAGGATCCCAAATGGCCCAACTCCACCTTGCACTGTTGAATCTTTAATAGCACATACATCCTGAGCGTACAGATCAGTCCAACTTGGATCAAACGGCTCTGCTTTATTCAAACTTGAGAAGGAGAAAGTCACTTCAACATCAGCCTGTGAAGTTGTGATCCCTTTAACTTCAATCATTTCTCCCTTGTTCAACTTACGATTTCTTAGTTCAACTTTTTTTCCTCTTAGAGTGTTTAATTCTTCAACAGGCCATTGAACCAATTGTTTTCCACTTGGATCAAGCCATAGTTTACGAGGTATAGTTTGGATTCCAGCCCATCCTTTCCTTACATCGTCATCAACAGTATCTGATTCGTTAGCCCAACCCCATATAACTCTTCGATTCTTCCTAGGGTCGTAGAATGATTTGGACGCGTAATAATTTCCATAGTCAAGTCTCAATCCCTTCCATCCATCGATAGAAGTGTTATCCGGAATGTACATATCTTTTTTTGTGTCATACGTACCAACAGTGTAGTACTCAAACCTCGTAACATCAAGGCTAACCTTAAGAACATGCTTAATATTTTTGCCTTTGTATGATGCATCCAAACCCTTTGTACCGTGCAATAACACTGGGAAAAAATCAGGACATTCCCAATTTCCAGTGTTATTAGCCGAATGAAGTAGATTTTTGACCTTAGTCCATCTCATGAAATCCTTACTTTTGTATAATAATGCTATTCCCTTATTTTCCCACACACTGCCTATTGTGATTCTCCAATAACCATCTTGGCCCAACCAAGCTGTTGTTGGGTCACGAAATTGGGTCTTGTTGATGGTAACGTCAGCGACGATTAACGGATTGTTATCGGGCTTGATCCATTTACGGAGAAATGGATCGGACAAGTCGGCGGGGATTGCATAATTTTGTACTTGGGTCTTGTTGGAATCAACAATTCCAGTGTAGAGAATAATGGGCTTGTTGCCTGGCAAGATTGTGGCTGATCCAGACCATGTACCATATTTGTCAAATACTTTTGATGGGTAAATTGCAGGCTCAAGTGGGATCCAATTAATTAAGTCTGTTGAGACTGAATGGGCCCAAACAATGTTTCCCCAAACTGATCCATATGGGTTGTATTGATAGAATAGATGATAGACACCATTATAGTACATTGGGCCTGTTTTGCAACAAATATGACAGAGAGGAAAAATGAGTTAATAAATAAATAAATCAATAAATTATATGGTAATTTAAGAAAAAATGTTAAAAAGGAGATTCTCGGACTCACCGTTGGGATCTGTTGTTGGTTTGAAGCATCCGGTAAAGACCATGAAAAGGAAATATTGATTAGAACGCAATTTAATGCAATTAAGATAATATTTTTGCATGTTTAAAGATTTAATGGAAAATACTCTAACCAATTCTCAGAGGGCATTGGGAATGATTGCAACTTGCTAGTTACTACTCCCTCCGATATACTTTAATTGATTTTTTGGCTATTTTTATACGTATTAAGGAAATCACCTTTTAGCGTTAATTAACATTAAAATTGATCATATTAACCTTAATTTATTAATTAAAAATACAACAAATATTCCTAAGCTCTTTAGAGCTTATTCGAAAGGAAACTTTGAAAAAAAAGCAAGTTAATTTCTTCTTGATAAAATCAAACATTATAAACAATTTTAAAAAAGTCAAACTAAACCGAAAGGAGTACACATATCTTTGACTTTTTCACGAAAGTGGAAACATAGTGAACAAGTTGTTTTTCTATTTTACATTTATAAGTGGGCTAGAAGTGGGTGTGGCCTTAAATTTTAGTAGTTGAGAAATATTTGCCATTTGAATTTATAGGCGGGGCTTGCAATAGTTGGTCTCTCCCTCAGCAAGTCTACAAAAGATATTGATATATGATGGAGTAACAGCGAGAACGAAATGTGAAGTTAGGGTTGACTGAATAATTTATCATATTCTATATTATATATATATAATACAATATACTCTATTATCTATTGCATAAAACACACACAATGCAAGTTGGTCCTGCCCTAGCTAGCTGTCTCTATATATATAGTTTTAACCTACATGTGAAGAAATATATTTATTACATGTAGTAGTTACGTACAGTACCCATTTACGTGAATGCTAGCTAAGTTGCTTGCCACAAATAACAATATGTGGTAGCTGTTCAAACAAGTCAGATCGATCGGATAATATATTCAAGAAGAAGTGTTTTTTTCCATATTTAATCTTTTAATTTCTTGTTCTATATATTAAAAACCTATACAGACAAGAAATAAATTATTGACGAACCTAATAGTAAAAGTACTGCCATAAAACAAGAAGGTACCATTGTCTCTCTTTTTTCCTTTTATGGAAATAAGAGAAAAAGGAAGAATATTTTTGGGGAGATAAAAATGTCAAGGAGTTTAAAGGAAACTATGTACTTGTTCATGGATATCACGTAGTTTCATTAACATAAAAGCTAGCAAACTGAAATAACTGAATATTTCCTGTCAACGACCAATTACAATAGCAGACTAACAAAATTCCATTTTTTTTGGGAATTTAGAGAGCCGGTAAAGATGATAGCCAATAGTTTTAAATTATATCGATATAGCGTAACAAATTTTTACTCTGTCAGCGTATATAACTTAAACTCTATGAATACGATAAACTAGAGAAGATGGAGTGGTTGGAGGTATAGAAAACGTACCATTGATCCAATTTTTAGGTGGTTGAAAATGGTAACCAGTTCTGTGGACATTTTCTACATCAATAGGGCTAGTAGATTGCAACTCTGGAAAAACTTTGTGGGAAGCATTGACGCCATTGTTGGAAAAAACAATGAAGAAACAAAGCAAAAAAGCTGGCAATGCCCAAAGAGAAGACTTTCTTAGATACTTCATTTCTTTTTTTGGCTTTGCCGGAGGATGTTCTTTATTTGTGGGAAGGAGAAGGAGTTTTTGAAGAGTATTTATATAGAGAAATAACTAAGATATAGAGGAATGAATATTTTAAAATTGAATACTCTTGACATTGTCTTAATTTCAGAACGATCATGGAGGGTTGTTTTTGGATTTGTTTATATATATTAAACAAAATGTTTAATTAAACTTTAGATAAACGTTTCTAATTATATTAACAAGAAAATTTTAAGGAACCGGTATTTTAGAAAATTCACTGCATCTCTGTCATTTTTTCCTTCCTTTTTCCCTTTTTACCGGTTTTTTTTCCCCTCCCGTCTTTGCCATTTGCTATTCCTTTGTATGTGTGTGCGTGTATTAGTATATTATAGTATACTGAGTTTAAATGATATACGTCTTCAATATAAAGTAAATGAAGTAAAATGAATATATATATATATATATATATATATATATATATATATATATATATATATATATATATATATATATATATATATTTGAACAGTCTATAATTGGACATTTATTTGATTGAAATAATTAAATATTTAACAATTAACTAAAGCTTACTATTACCTTTTATGTAATTCCATTTTGTATTTTATAATTTAGAAATGATAAAATGGATGTCTGATTTACACTTAAAAGTAATTGATTCAAATTCTGAAAAAATAAACAACTGATCACGTAAACACAGTATACAGAAAATTATGTTGCAAGTGAACCAGAATTTTTTGATCGAGAAAACAAAAGGAAAACATTAAATATGCCACCCCATGAGTGAACAGTGTGATACAGAGCATGCGATCAATTAATAGTTGAAAATTTGTGGGAGTAGAAAATTACAAATTACAAATCAAAACAATTCACGTTTCAGCAATACAACGTCTTGCATTTATTTATATGGACCATTCCAAGATTGTGCTTGATTTTGTCAGTTTTTTTTTTCTTTTCTCTTTTAAGTTTCTATCCATGATATATCATGGAAGGACCAGTCAGGAACTAGCTTCTTAATTACCTCTAGTTTCTTCTATTCTTTAATCGCTGCCTCTGGAATTTTTTATGTTTAATTTTAGGTGTTGTGGGGAGTTAATGTGTTATGGTCTTCAGTATGCCAACTATTTAGTCATTGGTCATGTAGTTCTTTCCTCAACCATTCGATGTTGTGATAGAGTTGTCATCCTCAGCCACATGTTTCACGACACAATAATAAACTTTTGTCCATTTGTGGTATCACATTTGTATGCAGAAAACGAGAGCCATACCCCCACGTTGAGGGAAAAAAAACTATAACTGCGATCGAACTCGTCAGATCAAACGGCTTGAAAATGAATTATTCGGGATTCAACGTCTTCACTGAGATTTACTTCTTATGGTCCAAGATGGCATGTGGAGTGATTTTGATCATTGTATACGGATGAGCTCGGGTTAGCGTACACTTTGATTTCCCGGTATGTCTATAAATGTGTGAAATCGAAATCGAAGTTGGGAACTCTTTGGATGGAGGCTAGAACGGAGTACTCGCCACCGAACCAGATAAGACAACATTCTCCAAATCCAGAACGAGCCCCAAAACCTCGGAAAGTACGGCAAACGGTTACACACGACTAACAAAGGGCCGTGATATCCGTACCCAATCGGATATCACTGCGCGAATCTCGCCCGATATTGGTAGCGGATCACTAATTGACAAGAAAGGAGAATTTTTACCTTTTTAAAAATTGTAATAAGAGTGAAACTTTCCTACTATATAAAATTAAGCTTTAATTTTTACTCAATATGACACATTTTAACATGCATATCAAGGCAATACAAACTTATTTCTCTGCTTTCTAGTTATTGAAAAGTTCTTATTTTAATCGTAGTTCTTTATATACATTTGGCTTCGAATCGAGTATCCGGTCGAGGACAAAACTATGTTCAGCTTAAATCTGAGCCTGCCCCTAACGTCACAACTGCTTTGGTTATTCATTTTATCATTAATTCGTTTATTTGATATTTACTTGTGTTCAATCAATCCACATATCCTTAAAACCGCGTATAAATTTGATTATTATTCGTTTTATAAAGGGTAAATAATTTCTTTTTAGTCTGACAAAAAAGAATGACCTTTTTTATATTTAAAAATATTTTATCTTTATGCAATAATTTATAACCACACAAAATATGTGTGCTTTATTTTATACCATAAATTTAAAAATCTTTTATTTTTGACTTCACAACCAGTCAAATAAAATCACGTAAATTAGAAGACGAAATATTACATAAAAATAACAATTGAGTTTTCATCTGTCAAGAAAATTAATGTTCAGAATATGTCAAAAGTGATTGATCGCTTCAAACTATATCTTATTCAAGTATAATTGACAAAAACTGGTTAGACCATTATCCTCGATTATCACGGTCAGAAAATATAAAGGAGTAGTAGTATAGTTTTTATTTCTTCTCTTGTTTCTCACTTGGTTTTCGGTATTTATATTGGGATCCGACTATATTTGAATTAGCACCGAAAAATCTCACATCAGGGGTAAAGCGCTCCTTACAAAGGAGACTCCATACCCAGGGGCTTGAACCCGAGACCTCTGGTTAAGGATGAAGAGTATGATCACGCCCAACTATGCCTTATAAAAAGGACTAAGTGGTCGTTGCAAATATATTCCGGTTAACAAGTCCGGAGTCGAATCCCGCAGGGAATTAACCTATTAAGCACAGCTACTAGACTCGCACAAATTCACGCAATCAATTTTCAAGAATATTAAATAACAAATTGGATGTTTACTAACAAAATATCACGTAATGAAAATGTAATATAAAAACTAACTACGAACAGGTTGTAGACAAGATTAGGAATGACCTAAGGTTATGATTTCCGCTATTGTCGGAATCCTTTCCGCTACGTTTCCTATAAATTTGCCTAACTTTTCTCTACCGATCATGAGCGCTTTGAGTGTTGTAATTCTCTCCCGAGTAACTACCACAATTTACAAGACATATTCTTCTGAATTACGCTAGCTGGCACTAAGTATGGCTCACTCGGATCGCGCCAAGGTTTCGTTATTCCTAATCCCACATTTAAACCCTCTGTATTGATCCATCATATACGTTAGGAGTAGGGTTGTTCATTTGGATCGGATATCCGAAATCCGAACCGATCCATTCAATTTTGGATTTCGGATTGTGCTTATTAAACTTTTGGATTTCGGATCGGATTCGGATTGGTATATTTTAATCCGATCCGATCTAAATCCGAAATTATTAGGCAATGTATAAATACTACACTTTATTTTCGGATAGTAAGTACTTCCTTTACATCTTCCTCCAAGTTATTACTTTTACAATTACTAAATTTAGCTATATTGGCACCATAGTACTCTCATAATTGTATAAACATGAATTTTTCTTAATGCATTGCCTCTTTTACAAAGAAAATGTACATGTTAGTTTGCAACTTGAGACATAATAACGATCCGAAATCCGATCCGATCCAAACTTTAAAATTCGAATCTGATCCGATATAATTCAAATCGGATTAGGATTGCATTTTCTAGAATCCGAAATCCGAAATATGATAAATCCGATCCGATCTGATCCGATCCGTGCACAGTCCTAGTTAGGAGTGTGTTGTTCAGCAACTACCTAAATATGCACTCTCTTCCGAGTAAGACACACTAAATAGGCACAGTCAATTGAGAACTCTTCAACCAACCACAATATAAACGTAGTTGAACAAATAGAAAAAAAGTTACGACAAATCTATATTAACGTAGCATGAAAGTCATCCTCTAATAGGTTCCATCAAAACCTTAGATTAGAAGTTTAGCTACTCATACTCATAGTAACAATATCCCAAGTATTTTGCATAAATAAATTACTAAGTAAAGATGAAGGAGTGTAGAAATCGATGATTCTATCCCCCAATAGTTGTTCCACGGGTTATTCTTGCCTCCGGTCGCAAAACTCCTTCAAAAGTGGTGTTTAATGCCTATTTATATGTAGGAAAAGACTTAAACGACATAGCCCAAGTCCAAGTCCAACAAGGAGACGAAAAAGCCTTCAAAATCTGGGTCAGGATCGTTATGGACCGTGCCTCGCGAGGTAAAAGGCGAGATGCAACTCGCCTCAGACTGTGCGGCGCGAGACATTCTGCGCGCTCAACCTCGCCCTACCCCTCGCATCGCCTGCACCCACACGAGCTCAGAGGCTCGCTTCGCCAGCTTTAACGCGAGCTTCTGGGCATGCTTCGCCCGGTGCTTCATTTTCCACTGCTTAATTCTTTCTTTCTTCTTTCCTATTGTTTCCAAGCACGCTTTATACTTTAAATATTTCGTTTGCTCTACTTTTATCTCCAATGTACCTACACATAAAATAGATTTCATTACGCGCAAATAAAGTATAGTTTTCCATTAAAGCACCTAAAATGTAAAGTAAATAATGTACTAAAATATGAAATTATAGTCAAACATCACTACCCCACACTTAAATGTTGCTCGTCCTCGAGCAATCAAACTACACTTCATAGACGCAACCGTTTTAAGCAATTCTCTTAACTCGTCACACCAAGAATCTTTAAAATATATTAAGCACAAAGGTGTAACATCCTCACCTCAAGATTTGACTTACAAATACCATGCATTATTCACAATTCACTTACTTACTCTAACATGGAGGTCAATGACATTACCTTTCAGTCATGAATCACGTGCCCTCGCACAACAAAAGAGATTAGTTCAACACATAATAAATTTTAAGACCGTAGGAACTCAAGATAGGAAGAATTCACTCGCTCTCAGAAATAACAGTCATATGACACAAATGATGCACCATAGGCTTGCCCGTAGTATAATACTTTACTAATCGAGCTCATTCAGTCTAGGATCAAGTAGGACTTTAATTGATTGTAATGTAGGTTGCGGGTCGGGTAGGATACATTTGGATATGAGTGGCTCTACCTCCCTTAAGCACTTTAATACATATACTTTAACACTCAAGCACATACTTATGTCAAACCAAAACTCCACATTCACATTAATGTATCTAGCCACCACCACAAGAATTATTTTTTATACAATATATATATATATATATATATATATATATATGCGTATATATGAGTATGTATGTATATTATTTATTTTTTCTTCAATCCAAGTGGCTTTTATTGATATATTTTTTTCTTTTTCAAACGGTGCACCTTTCTCTTTGTCACACCCCCTCTCTACCCCCGAAAGAATAGTATATAGGCGTTATGGATTGGGGGTTAAAGGGTTTTTCCAATTGAAGTGACAAATGTAAGGCATTCCCCGAGTCCCGTGCTTCTAGCACGGTCGCTTTATTGACTTAAAAATTGGCTTGAATTAATTTTGGACAAACTGTGATTTATGTGACTTTTATGTTTTACTTACCCGCTTTTATTTCTTGATTATTAGAAAAATTAGAGAATATAATAGGATGTCATAATCACACTACGCAAACGAATGCGTGATCGAGACGAAATTTAGTAGTTTTATCGTAACAGCGCTACGCAAGCGAATCCGCAGTTATGACGAAGATTATTAGTATATTATTACCTTTGAAAAAAAAAGTTGCTACATTTAAAGGAATTAGTTACAAAAATAATTATCGCTCTACGCAAGCGAATCCGCGATTTTAACAAAAGGACTAATTAAATTAGAAATTTATTAAAGCTAAATAAAAACGGATCTAATATTAAAAATCACGTTACGCAAGCGATTCCGTGAGCTAAAGCTGTTACGAATTGTCTATCGCTTAAATATTATTAAGAAAGATAATTCTGAGTGGTGAAGTTACTGAGATACTTTAATTACTAAGAAAACCTTATTGTTGTTGGAGTTAACAAAAAGAATCGTCACCGGAAGGTTTGAGTCATTTTTCGCTTATTGTCTTTTCAAGGCATTAAGCCACCTTATACTTATGGATTTGGTTCACAATACAATTGGCCTAGCAGAATTACCCGTATATATATATATATATATATATATATATATATATATATATATTACACCAACATTGGATCATTTACTATTGTTTTTAGACAAATTTGGCAGTCTAAAAAAAAGGGTTGATTTCCTACTACATATCTTCTTAAAATAGAGAACAAAACTAAATTTCTATTTAACTCAAGTCTATTTCTATTTAACACATCTTGAGTTTTTTCTATTTTTAAAAAAATAGAACGTACACTTTTCGACATTCTGTTCGAACTAAGTTTTCTTTTTGAAAACCATAAGTAACCAAGGAAAAACCATTAACTCAAGTAATAATTGCAGAAAAAAAACTTTTAAGAAACAATTATATGAGCTCATAACTAAGAAAAGAGAACGATATATTAAAACGACACCAAGATTTGGTCACTAAGAGCATTTTCATTAAGAGACCAACATGAACTCTACCTACAACATTCTAAACAACAGAAGCATTATATGAAAAGGACTTTCCATAAGCTTCATTCAAGATTTACACTATTGAAGGTAAAGGAATGCCTAATACAGAAGAATCAGAAATTAGAATGTCATCTAGATGAGTCATTGACTAACGAAATAAAATAAAATAAACTTAGCATTCTTGTACATGCTTGGTACATAAAAAGGGAAGAGGATTATACACAAACATAATGCTTGATACTTAAAAGGGATCCAGATTATATACAAACATAATGCTTTCAAGAATAAAATACTCTAAAAAGATTCAAAACACTTCCTTTCCATTCACTCTTGACCCAAAAGTAGTACAACAATGGAGATAATTAGTTGAGAAAATTACCTGATGAACAGAAAGAAAATATTAGCAATGGAGGGACTAAATTTCAGCAAACAAATAGCAACAGCAATAGCAGCGCAACAGCAGTAAATCCGCGTTAAAAACACCCCGGAAATCTCACTAAAGTAGTGATTTTTTAAGAAAAAGGAACTCCAAATCAAACTCTAAGACTCTTATACATTTCTGAAAGATTTTGCACTCTAAAACTCAACCAAAAGCCCATGATTTTTAGCTTACTCTTTATGTGTTAAGCTGCTGAAATTTTTATGTTTTTGTGTATTCAAACAACTCTCAAGATGTTTTTTCAGTCTAGAAAATATAGTGTGTAAAATATGTCTTTTTAGAGTGTCCGAGTGTGTTTATAGTGTGGAAAGACTTCTTCTTTATATAGGAGAAAAAGGACTTTTTGGAACAGATTTTGTTTGGCCAAAAATCTGTCCAAAATGATAGAGTTTTGACCAAAAATCTGTCTAAAACCAGATTTTTGTTCAATGAACAATTTTTCCTCACCAAATATGGACAGAATTTTGGAGTAATGTACTCCAAAACAGTCCTAAATAGTGAAAATAACCAAACAAAGGCCCTACACTCATGATCAAACATATCTACTCTTTAATTTTTTAACTAAATTAGTACCAACCATGTGATTCAAAGCAAACTAAGATAAAAAGAGCACATAACTAGACTCAACAACTAAACTAAAACT
>MDKH01129422.1:0-21073 GCA_005239495.1 Nicotiana undulata
GGCATGTTTAAAAAATAGCCATTTGGCCCCCAAACTTTGTTTTAACCCCAAACTTTTTATAATACACTTTTTTCCTTTTCTCAACTATAAATACTCCCTCATTCTTTCATTATTACTCACAAAACCATCAATCTCTCTCTACTCAAATTCTCAATTCAAGTTAAATCATGCCCGGTGGTTCTAGAAATAACCCATTTATTCGGGAACACTATAATGTGGTAGAAGAAAATAAAGAATTTTACATAGTAAAGTGCACGCACTGTGGTCGTGTCTACACTTGGCGTCCAAAGTTGACCGGCACGGGCTCTTTAAGGAGGCATATAATAAAGAGTTGTCTTACGCGTTCTCAAGACATTCGTAATGTTATAGTTTCTTAATTTAATTTGAAGTACTATTAATTTATTATGCAATATTAGTGCAAGTTTGAAGTACTATTATTGTTAATTTGAAGAAACTTACTATTTTTTATGTTTAAATATGAATTACAATATTTTATATCCCAAAGATTTACAAGAAATTGCCTTACATAAAAAAATATTTTTTTAAAAAAAGGCCGGACCCGTTTAGGCCCGTTTGGCCCGCGGGCCCGGCCCGCTTAGCCCGGTCCCATGTGGGCTTAGGCCCGTGGGGCCGGTTCCACCCGTATAGCCCGTTTAGCCCGGGCCCGCATAGCTCGCGACCCGTTTAGCCCGGCCCGTTAGCCACCCTTAGGCTACAGAAGGCAGAATTCCAATGCAGGCTGAAAAGCAGAAGAGTTTGAGTTGGCAAGTGGAGCCGGAGGAACTGGCCAAAGCCGAAGAAACATCATGGATACAAAAGTCAAGATGTCAATGGTTGAACGAGGGGGACATGAAAACCAAATATTTCCATTCTATAGTCAACTCACACAGAAGGTTCAACTATATTGACAAGCTCAAAGTGAATGATGAAATAACGGAAGATAGAACACAGATTAAAAAGGAGATCTTGAACTTCTACAAAACACAAATTAAAGAGGAGATCTTGAACTTCTACACGAATCTGTATACAGAAAGCGAAGTGTGGAGACCTACTGTCAATTTTGATGAATTAGCTAGACTTGCAGAGGAGGACAAGGAGTTGTTAGAGAAAGCTTTTGACGAAGAAGAAGTGCATGAAACCATTAATTTGTTCCTCAGATAAGGCTGCAGAGCCAGATGGTTTCACTATGGCTTTCTTTCAAAGAACATGGGAGTTTACCAAGCCAGAAGTGATGGGGCCACTCAATCACTTTCATAGCAATGCTATATGGTGAGATCATGCAATGCCTCCTTTATTGCCTTGATTCCAAAAAAGAAAGGGCCTATTGAACTTAGAGACTTCCGACCAATAAGTTTTGATTGGCAGTGTCTATAAGATTGTGGCGAAGCTACTAACAGAAAGTTTGAAGAAGGTTATTGGCAAATTAGTCTCCAGTCATCAAAATGCTTTCATTAAGCACAAACTGATAACTGATACTACACTTATAGCCAATGAGGCTCTAGATTGATTGCTTAAATATGGGGAGCCTGGCATTATATGCAAACTTGATATTAAAAAAGCGTTTGAAAGCTGAATTGGTCTTATCTAATTTCTATTCTAAGGAAGATGGGATTTGGAGACAAATGGATAAGGTGGATTAGATTCAGCATTACAACAGTCAAATATTCAGTGTTGGTCAACAGAGAACCAGTGGGTTTCTTCTCACCTCAGAAAGGGATCAGGCAGGGAGACCCACTATCCCCATTTCTATTTATACTTGTCGTGGAAGGTTTAAGAAAAATGCTTGAAAAGGCCAGAGAACTACAACGAATTCAAGGCTTCAGAGTAGGGGCAGGTAGTTCAGTCTCTGTTTCTCATCTGCTGTATGCAGATGATACTCTAATCTTTTGTGAGGCTGAAAAGTCACAATTTATGTACCTAAACCTGGCTTTCCTCCCGTTCGAAGCTCTTTCTGGGCTACATGTCAATGTGCTGAAAAGTATCATTTATCCAGTCAACCATATATCTAACATTGAGGAATTAACATGAATCATGGGTTGCACTATTGGGACCTTGCCTACAACATACTTGGGCCTTATAGTGGGTGTCAAATTCAAAAGCTGTGAGATATAGAGTGGGATTATTGAAAAGTTTGAGAAGAGGTTAGCATCATGGCAATTGCAATACCTCTCCATGGGAGGAAGACTAACTCTTATCAATAGTGTACTTGACAACATCCCAATTTATTACATGTCACTGTTTCCTATCTCTGAAAAGGTGTTAAAGCAATTAGATATAATCAGGAGGGACTTTCTATGGGAAGGGAGTAACAACGCTCACATGTTTCATCTCATTAAGTGGGATAAAGTCACACAACCAAAGCACTAAGGATGATTGGGTATTAGAGATCTAGAGGTCCACAACAAGTGTTCACTAATGAAATGGCTTTGGAGATATGACATTGGGGAATCAAGTCTCTGGAAGGAGGTGATTATTGCAAAGCATGGGAAAAGAGACAATTGGAGCACTAAAATCTCTAGTGCAGCTTATGGAGTGGGCCCTTGGAAGTACATCAGGAAATTGGGGAGTGAATCTTTCCAGGAATCCTACTTCAAAGCAGGCAATGGAGCACATATCAGATTTTGGAAAAACAAATGGCTCAACAACATTACACTCATGGATTAATACTGTACCCTAGCATGTTCCAGATTGCAGTGGACAAACACTCCTCCATAGCTCAGAACAGAAGTGGCAATAATTAGGATGTTCCTTTCAGAAAAGCAGTGCAATGTGGTCATGTATGTAATAGAATTCAATGGGAAGACCTCCTAGTTGGACCCAGACTGTGTTGATACAATGTTTTTAAGAGCGCGAAGCGAAAAAAAGCAACAAGGGCTCGCTTCGCTTCAAAAGCGAAGCGCACACTTTATTAAAGTGAAGTGCAATTCTTAAAAACATAATGTAAACCTTGCAAAGACACAATATAAAATTATAAATAATCAAAAACTTCAATTTAAATACTTAAAAGCAGGTACTAACCACTAGGTACCACCAAATCATCCACAAACCATAGGAGGACAAGCAAAATCAAAGCTACTAAATTACTAAAATCAACAACTTATTCTTCTACTCTTCTTGTTCTTCTTCAAGATTGTCAAAATCTTGAATTCCTCTATTATCTTCATATTGCTCGTCATCTTCTTCTCCCCCTCCTCTTCCTCTTCATGATCACTTTCATCTTCATCAATTAGGGATATGTGTCCACTTGTAGTAGCCACACTTTTTCCCTTCCTAATCGACCTTGAACTTGAAGTAGTCGCCCTTAAACCATAAGCATTCTCCTCAACTCCACTAGCAACCGCAATATCACCTCAAGTGCAATCAGAGTCGCCTTCAAATACTTCTTCATCTTCACAATTTTCGGGGACTCCGGTAAGCCACTCATTAGCCTCATCAATATTGTCCACAAGAATTGGATCAATTAGATTGCGGTGGTTGTAGCGATGCCTTAATGCTCTATTGTATTTTATGAACACTAGATTATGGAGGCGCTTCATGGTTAGTCGATTCCTCTTCTTTGTATGAATCTGCAAACAAGATGTGTCAACTGTCAACTAATTAGTAGGAGTTGGGACAATTGAGATCTAATTATTTTATCTCAAAACACGAAATAATTCTTTTAAATTCTCATGTGTTCAAACACGCTCCAGTTCCTTTCATATCCGGATGAGCTACAAGTTAAACTTAGAACTTCGATGGCGAAAGCTTGTAAATCCGGAGTCTCTACACCATATTGGTCCCACCACTCAACTATAGAAGTCAAAAAAAAATGTTCAAGAGTTAATAAGTATAGAAAATATACTAAAGTTAGAGATATAAAATATAGAAGCACTAGGTCACCTGGCGACTTCGTCTTTCTTTGTTTATTAGCAAGTCGGAGCTTAAAAAGTCCTTCAACTGCTTTGTAAGTAGCAAGTTGATCTACTATCTTTTTTTGCAAGTCTTCATCTGGGATCAACTTGATAACAACCGAATGGAATCCTGTCCACACTTCTCTAGCCAATGAATTATTCTCATTCTGATCATAAAAGAGTGACGGGTTCAGAAGAAGTCCAGTTGCATGCAAAGGTCTATTAAGTTGATCATTCCATCTTGCATCAATAATCTGAAAGACCTTTGCATTCTTGCATCAATAATCTGAAAGACCTTTGCATATTTCTGCTCATCAGTGAATGATGCTTGAATTGCCTCCTTGGCCCTATCCATAGCTTCATAGAGATAGCCCATTGGTGGTTTTTTCTCCCCATCCACCAAACATAGTACTTTAACCAAAGGGCCACCAATTTTAAGAGCATGAAGGACATTATTCCAAAAAGAATAAGAAAGAATAATGCGTGCAACTTCTTTCTCCGCACTTCCCTTTGCAAATTTACTCTTGCTCCATTCCTCTGAAGTGAACAACTTTCTCAAATTGACTTTTTGCAAGTGGATACTATGCAAAGTCAAGAAAGCAGTGGCGAACCTTGTCTTGCCCGATTTCACCAATTTTTTTTGTCTGGTTAATCTTCTCATCATATTCAATAACAAAGTCCACTGAGAAATATAAGAATGTATCCTAACGCCCTGGGCTTGAAAATGTCCCCGAACATTAAGTTGATACAATGAGCCGCACATGGAGTCCAATAGATATTTTGTACACTCCTTCCATCCTGCCACCCGCTTTCTTATTTTCACTAGCATTATCAGTAACCACTTGAACAACTTTGCTTGGGCCAATCTTTTTAATGGTGTTCTGAAACAAGGTGAGCATGTTGATGTGGTCAGTGGATGAGTCACTAGCATCAATGGACTCAAGAAACAAACTTTCCTTGGGAGAATTCACCAACACATTAATAATCATCTTTTCGGCTCTTGCCGTCCACTTATCCATCATAATTGAGCAGCCATACTTGTTCCACACAACTTTATGTTCCTCAACAATTTTATTAGTCTCATCCACTTCCTTATTTAGATAAGGACCTCTAATTTCATGATAAGTGGGAGGCTTCATTCTAGGTCCGTATTGACCAACGACCTCAATGAAGTCTCCAAAAGTGTCATAGTTGACACAATTAAAGGGGAGCCCAGCATCGTAGACCCATTGTGCAAAAGCTCTAACTGCACGATCCCTCAAAATGTCTTTAGCAATTTTTTGTACATCTTTTCCACCGCTCTTTCTTCCGGCTTCTTTGGGAAATAGCAATCTATAGAACCTTTAGTCCTACTACCCGTTGATGATCCATGGCTTGAAGAGATTGCATCTCTTCCCTGTTTTGTTGGAAGTGACAATTCTTCAACATCATCATCATCATCAAGATTGGTCACCATTGGTTGACGACTCATTTGATTTTTTCGCTCCATTCTTGATTTCTTCCCTCACCCCCGGTGGGCATTTCAGACAACTTGTGACGTTTCTATCGCCACCAATTAGATGGTATTTAAAGCGATAAATTTCACCCGTTGTAATCTTGTTACAAAACTTGCATACAACATTTGTATTCTTCTCATTAACTCTACCGCCATATCGCCAAGCCGGGTCTTTCTCTTTCGAACTTTGAGACATTTTAAAATCCCTATTAAGATATAAGAAAATACATAATGAAATAAACTGAAAATACATATAATAATTAATTATATAAACTGAAATACACATTTAAAAAATTAAATAAACTGAAAATATAACATGCATATATATATATATATATATATATATATATATATATATATAATAATGAATTTTCTAAAACTGAAGAACAAAAGAAGAAAGAAAAAAGAAAAAAGAAGAAAATGAGAAAATTTGTTTTGGACGGGAGAAAGAGAGAAGAAGAAAAAAGAAAAAAGAAAAAAATGAGAAAAACTGAAGACGAAAGCAGAAGAAAGAACACAGAAAAAAATGAGAAGAAGAACTGAAGAAAAAGAAGAAAGAAAGCAGAAGAAGAGAAGAAGAAATTACCTGGACAGCTGGGCCTGGACGAGCCGCGAGCGAGAAGGGAGAATAGTCGAAGAAGCTCTGATTTGTGATGACCCCAAAGCAGAAGAAGAAAGAAGCGAGAACCCTAAGTTGTGATGTCTCTGTTTTGTCGAACAGTTGAAGAAGCGAGAACCTAAGTTTTTATTCGTCTTTTTGTCGATTTAGGGTTTGTTTGTATAATAAAAAAAGAGACCCAAAGTTTTTTTTTAAAAAAAAGAGCCCTTATGCGCTTTTACCACAAAATCGATCGCTTCATCGCTTCTGTCATTGAAGCACGCGCTTCTCTTCATCGAGTCGCCTCAGCCAGCAAAAAGCGACAGTGGGTCGCGTCGCTTCACGCTTAAAGCGACGAAGCGATCGCTTTTCTAAACACTTTGGTAGTGAATGTGGCCTCAACTTCCACAAATGCAGGCTCATAGGGAAGTGGACAACTTGATAGAATTGTTTGCCAGAGTGGAAAGGTTCAACATGAATGCAAATACACCATATACCATTTGTTGGGGGAGTACGACACTTTCTCAGTGAAAGAATGTTACAGGCACCTATGTTCTCAAAACCAAGTGATCGGTGCATGGCCGTGGATATTAATATGGAGAACTAAGCTGCCTTTTAAAGTAATTTGGTTTGACTGGATTGTTCTCCATGAAGCTTGCTTGACACAAGACATTCTCAACAGGAGAGGCCTTCAGCTGGTCAATAGATGTTATATGTGCAGGGAGAATGTGGAAACAGTCAGCCATCTGTTTTTGCATTGCCTAGTGGCCACTGACCTTTGGAACATGTTTTACTTTATTTTGGCCGCAAATGGGTTATGCCACAAAACATAAAACAGGCACACCTGGAGTCGATGGAGAGTGGATAAGACCATCAAGAAGATCTGGTTGATGATCCCAACAATTATCTTTTGGTGTTTGTGGAATGAGAGGAATGGTAGATGCTTTGATGGGATCTCAACTCCAAATCACCCTTTCAAAGCTAGATGCCTACTCATTCTTTTTTGTTGGACTAAGTTAGCTATTGTAGTTAGTTATGCTCATCTTTTGGACTTTGTTAGCTCCCTTGTCTTAGATTGACATACTGTGAAGGGACTAGTTTTTTTTTTATTTTTGCACCTCAACTTTTGTAACTATGCATCTTCTTGATGCTATTGTTAATATAACATATTACTCCATAAAAAAAAAACTACTCCATCCGTTTCAATTTTGTAAACCTATTTCCTTTTTAGTCCGTGCCAAAAAGAATAACCCATTTGCTTATTTGGAAACAATTTACCTTTATGCAATGGTTTATAGCCATACAAAGTATTTGTGCCTCACTTAACACCACAAGTTCAAAAGTTTCTCATTTTTCTTAAACTCCGTGTCCAGTCAAATGAGTTCACATAAATTGAAATGAAGGGAGTATTTGCTTTCTCCAAAATTCCAAGTGAGAACTTTGGAAAATAATCAAAAGAGCTATTTGCCATTTGCAGAGTTATATGTCATTTTTACGCTTCTCTGTTTTCTGATTTATATCCATCATTGTTGCTGATAGATGAATGGCTAGACTATGCTCCTATTTTTGCTTCTGGCTCTCAATTTGAGGAAGCATGCGGCTATGTTGATGGATATCTTCTGCAGCGCACATTTCTTATTGGACATAGCCTCTCAATTGCAGATATTGCAGTTTGGTCTGGCCTTGCTGGTAAATGATTTGAATATAAAATAAGTTAGTGCCTTTATGTTAAACTTGTTTAGTGTTTTTAAAGAAGTACTGGCGTTTTATTTGTGATGCTGCTGTTAGGCATTGCAACTAGCTTCTTGTGCTAGGCTAGATTTTACTCGGATGGCAGAAAACTGCATGAATTGCACATAGATTGACTATCGTACTCTATTGTGTGTTAGAAATGAGCACTGTGGTCCGTTTTGATTCTTTAAAAGTACCAAAAAAACTGTGTAGAGCTTAATATTGAGGAATTTACATGGGTTGATGTTGCATTTTAAGCTTTTCTAGCCAAATAAAATCTATGTATGACGAGCTTATGGATGAGTATCATTACTGGTGTACTGTGATTTTTGGTTGCTTATGGAAAGGAGAATATGCAATGGTTTGGGCAGGCAAAAAATGTGTAGCTTGTGGTGGGTTTGAAAAGGATACACATGGAAATCTTTCATTTTCTCCTAAGCTAAGGGAAGAAAAGTTGGATATTAACTTATTAATCGTAGGAGTGTAACTAAATTCCTTCCGAACTAAGCTAGAATTGCCGAGCACCAAGTGTTGTGAAGAGCGTGAAGCGACAAGCCAGTGTTGTAAATAGCGAGCGCTACAGTGCAAAAAGCGTGTAGCGAGGCGAGAGTGTGTCGCAACAGAGGGTCTGTTGCGTTGCGTTTCAAAATAGCGGTCGCCTCTGCTTGTGTAGCGAGAGGCGACAGTGTCACGAGAAGCGAGTGTAACGTCGCCTTTTTAAAAAGAAAAAGAGAAAGGGCACTTAAGTTGCGATTAGGGCTTGACATTTGACAACAGAGCTTCTTCGAGCTTCTTCAACTTCGAACAAAACAACAGAGAGGTCTGAACTCGCGATTAGGGCTCGTCTGCCATCATCTTCTTCAAGCTTCAACAGAGGTTTCTGCCATTGAAAGACCAGGTGTGCTTGTGCTTCTTCTTTCTCCTTCTCTTCTTCTTTCTATTTTTTTCCTCTGTTTTTTGTCGAAAAGAACAGAAACACTGGTATGTTTTTTTTCTTCTCTTCATTTCTTTTTAGCTCTGTTTTGGCAAAATACAAAGGCTGTTTCGAGACTCTGTTTTGTTTGCGTTTTTTCAATTATTGAATTACAGTCTTATAGAGTAGAATTAATTGCATATTGACTTGATAGTTTTTTTTCTATAAAACAACGTTGAAATGACGTCATCCGATAGTAATAAACGAAATGATATAGACTTTAGTTTATGAATCTACTATGAGTCTATGACTATCTATTGAATCTTTAATTTCTGAATGATATTTATTAATATATTATTGTTATTGAATTTTTAGTTTAATATATATATATATATATATATATATATATAAATAATATTCTATGTTTTTGTATAAATTTTCGCTTCACATAAAAAAGGCGAGCGCTTCGCTACGCGCCTTTCGCCTCAGTGAAGCGGGCCCTCGTTGCTATTTGTCGCCGCACGCTATCCAAAACAGTGCGACAAGCCCCTTTTCGCTTAAAGCAAGAAGCGAAGCGCTCGCATTTTTGAAGTGAAGCGGAATTTAAAACAAAAAAATAAAATAAAATAAATACTGCATAGACAACTAATGTAACTGCAAGCAAATGTTCAATACTTCAGTGTAAAATACTAAAGAGTAGCATCAATTAAAGCACCAAATGAGCATGCCATTCTTCCACAAGATTGTCAAATTCTTGTATTCCACTGTCATTATTATATTGCTCGTCATCTTCTTGTTCTTCTTTCTTCTTCATCAGTTAGGGACAAAGTAACTGCTTCTTTTCCCTTCCTCGGTGAGCTTGAAGTTGAAGTACTCCTCCTCAAATCATAAATCCTCTCCCCAATTCCACGTGCCTCCGCAACATCACCCCAAGTGAAATTATAAGTTTCCTCAAATACATCTTCATCTGCATGATCTTCCGAGACTCCAATTAGCCATTCATTAGCGTCATTGATGTTGTCCAAACTAATTTGATCAATTATATTGCGAGTGCTGTAACGACGCCTCGATGTTCTATTGCACTTAATGAAGACTAGATCATTGAGATGCTTCAAGGTTAATTTTGTTCTTCTTTTTCGTATGAATATGCAAATAATAGGTAATTATTAATTAGTAAGATTAGGACAATTGAGATATAATTTAATTATCTCAATATACTAAATCTTTCTTCTTAGTTCTTACATGTTCAAACGCGTTCCAATTTCTTTCACACCCGGATGAACTACACGTTAGACTTAGAGATTTGATGGCAAACCTTTGTAATTCTGGAGTTGAATGGCCATATTGCGTCTACCATTCAATTGTAGGAGTATAACAAATATTTCAAACATAATATTTATAAAGAAATAACTTATTAACTATAAAGCAACATATAAGCACTCGCTCACCTGGTGACTTCATCTTTCTTTGTATAGTAGCCATGTTTTTTCCAAAAAGTTGCTCAACATTCCTATAAGTACTAAATTGCTCTATTATTTTATCTTGCACGGATTCTTTAGATATCAACTTCTCAATACATACAATTGTATCCATTCCACAATTCTTCATCTCCTATAATCCTCTCTTCATTGTCATAAAACAGTTCTGGGTTTAAAACAATTCCAGCTGCATGCAAAGAGTGATGAATATGATCTGTCCACCTTTTATCTTTGATATCAAAGACTTCTATATTTTTTTTGATCACTAAAAGAATCTTGAATAGCCTCCTTTGCCCTATATATTGCTTCATAAAGGTAGCCTATTGGTGGTCTTTGCTTCCCATCCACCAAACGAAGCACTTTAACTAAAGAACCACCGATCTTAAATGCATGAACCACATTATTTCAGAATGCATTAGAAAGCATAATATCTGTAGATTCTCTTCCTCGAGCTTCCCTTCCATAGGCACTGTTAGTGTCCTCATCTGAAACAAACAACTTCTTTAAATTGCTTTTTTGCTCATACATCCTATTCAAAGTCAAGAAAGCGGTAGCAAATCTTGTCTTTGGAGGTTTTACCAACTTCTTTGTTTAGTGAATCTCTTCATTATATTCAATAACAAAGGCCTTTTAACAATATAGGAATGCACTCTAATTGTCTGATTAAAGACTGAAACGAAGTGTTTTTCCTCGAAAATGTCATAGAAGATCAAATTAGTGCAATGTGCTGCACACGGAGTCCGATAAATATGCGGGTATCCTACAAACATCAAATCACCAACTTTATCATTTTCACTAGCGTTGTCCGTGACAACTTGAACAACATTTTCTGCTTCAATAGAGTTTATTGTGCTCTTGAACGAGGAGTACATTTTGGTTGAATCAGTAGAAGAGTTGCTTGCATCAACGGACTTAAGAAACAAGCTTTCCACGATTTTGTTAGTCTCTTCCACCTCTTTTAATAGATATAGACCTCTAACTTCATGATAAGTTGGAGGCTTCATTCCGGGACCATATCGGCCTACGACCTCAATAAAAGTAGAAAAAGTGTCAGTATGATTAACACAATTAAAAGGAAGGCTTGCATCATACATACACCGCTCTTGCAGAAGCGCTCGCATTACATAACCTGCTACGCTTCACATCATCGATGCGCCCGAGGGTCCACTTCGCTTCGCGCTGAAGCGAGCGCTTTTCACAACATTGCGAGCACCCTTGTCCAAACTGCTGTTTCAATTTTCCCTTTTATTTGGACCAGTATTTTGCTGAAAGTTATAAAGGGGAAGTTATTATTCGTTTCGATGACACAAATCCTGATAAGGAAAGCAATGAATTTGTGGATAATCTACTGAAAGATATTGAAACTCTAGGAATTAAGTATAGGACTGTGACATACACATCTGATTACTTTCCAAAATTGATGGAGATGGCCGAGAAATTGATTCGTGAGGGTAAAGCCTATGTGGATGATACACCAAGGGAGCAAATGCAAAAAGAAAGAATGGATGGAATAGAATCAAGGTGTAGGAACAACGGTGTAGAGGAGAATTTGAAATTATGGAAGGAGATGATTGCTGGCTCAGAGAGGGGAACAATGTGTTGTGTTAGAGGGAAATTGGATATGCAGGATCCTAACAAGTCAGTTAGGGACCCAGTATATTACCGCTGCAATCAGACTCCACACCACAGGATTGGTGCTAAATATAAAGTATACCCTACTTATGATTTTGCATGCCCATTTGTAGATTCTGTTGAGGGTATCACACATGCACTTCGATCTAGTGAGTATCATGACAGAAATGATCAGTACAATAGGATTCAAACTGATATGGGTTTCAGAAGAGTTCATATTTATGAATTTAGTCGGTTGAATTTGGTCTATACACTTCTCAGGAAGCGAAAGCTGCTGTGGTTTGTGCAAAATGGCCTGGTTGAGGGGTGGGATGATCCTCGATTTCCGACTGTACAAGGGATAGTGCGCAGAGGGCTGAAGATTGAAGCGCTGATACAGTTCATTCTTGAACAAGTAAGATAGCAAGGATTTTCCTTTATTGTTAATTTGAAGTACAATGAATGTTGTCAAGACAAAGTCATGTTTTTTAAATCTTTCAGAATATCAATGTGTATTTAGGAAGGCGTCCTTTTGGAACAACCGTTTATTTCATAATCTAATTAAGCAAAAAGCATTCTTTTATATGTTTGGTATTGTATCTTGAAGCCTAAAGAATGTTCTTCGCAAAATCTTTAGGGAGCATCAAAGAATCTCAATCTAATGGAGTGGGACAAGCTGTGAGCCATTAACAAGAAGATCATTGATCCTGTATGTCCTAGGCATACTGCAGTGGTTGAAGAAAGACGAGTCCTATTGACTTTGAGTAATGGGCCAGATGATCCTTTTGTACGTATTGTACCCAAGCATAAAAAATATGCAGGTGCTGGGGAAAAAGCAACAACTTACTCCAAGAGAATCTGGATAGACTATGATGATGCTGTATCAATCTCTGTCGGCGAGGAAGTAACATTGATGGATTGGGGTAACGCAATAGTGAAAGAGATACAAAAGGACCAAGAGGGTAATGTTACTCATCTGTCTGGGATTCTGCACCTTGAAGGGTCAGTTAAAACAACGAAGTTGAAGCTCACTTGGCTGCCAGAGAGTGATGAGCTTGTTAAACTCTCTTTGGTCGATTTTGACTATTTAATTACAAAAAAGAAGGTATGACTTTTTTCACTTCAATAGGTTTTATATTCAGATGGGTTTTCAAAGTCCAGCTATCCTTTTACTAAACTATCTATAGTCTTTTCCTCCACCTTTCCAATTAAATTTGGAGTTTTAATGTAGTCAAATTGTTGGAACCTGTGAATGTTTTATGGTATACCATATTGTTGAATTATGTGAAGTAAAACTGTAAAATAATATTGTTCCCTGGTAACAGTAAGAAGGGGCTATGGGTAAGAAGGGGCTATTACCTCGTGAATAATAAGATTTTGATGATACAAAGAAATTGAAGTGTGCCTTTTTCACTTTTGGATTGAGTTCTGGGAACTGGGGAAGTATTGGTAATAAGGAGGATTGAGTTTTCTTTCACAACTGACTTCGAACTTGGGAATGATGAGTATCTCATTAGTGTATAGCTCTGTCAAGCATGTAAAATATCGTAAAGATTATTGTTCACATACTATTACTGCAGAGCATGAAATTCTAGCCTATCCTTCTAGTAAACTAACTGTAGTCTTTATTTCCTCCACATGGTCAGATAAATTTGTTTTTTAATGTAGTTGATTTCTTAGAACTTTTAAATGTTTTACAATATATTATATTGGTCAACAATGTCAAGCATTTTAGGAGATTATAAAATGATACAATTTCCCATATAATGGTAAGAAAGAGCTATTGCTTTTGATTCAATAGTTGCCTCTCTACCCTTTTCGGGGTAGGGTTAAGGTCTGCGTATACTTTACTCTCCCCAGATCCCACTAGTGGGATTTCACTGGGTATGTTGTTGTTGTTGAATAGCATCGATCTTGACATAAGTATATATTATATGGCTTGGATGGAGCTTTAGGAAATATTGGTGATACGAATTCTTTGGGTTGTCTATATGAAAAATATTACTGTAGAACTTATGAATGCTGTGCATATTATTACTGTTGGTATGTCAAGCATTTAAACAATGGTAGAAACGATATTTTTTGCATGCATCGGTAAAGAGCGCCCTCAGTTATAAGATTGATTTAGATATGAACTTTGTTATATGCTTCGTACAAATTTTGGGGAAGTCTTGATGACCGAGATGGTATGGAAAACAAAAAAGTAATAAAAGCTGATAACAACATGATAGGGGTCCGAGAACTACTAAAGAAAATCAAGAAACATGCGGAAACTAAAAGAAACAAAAAAGAAGAAATAAATTAAAGATATATTGAATTCAAGAAAGAGTTTCTTGAATTCAAGAAGTCTATTCTTGAAGTTGAATCCTAACAACAACAATTATTAGGTAACGAAGAACTAATCGCCTTTGGTAGAGACTTAAAAACAAGAGATAAATTGTGAAACCCGACCCTTTAGAATAACAAGAACAACAATAAGCCTAAACTTATCACCTTTCTTGAATACCTAGAAGTGATCTAAGATTTCGGAAAGGGTTTAATCTTACCACCTTAAGCTGAGTCTTGAAGGTTGAAGAATAAATCCAAGAGTAGCCACGCACAAGAGTACAAGAAAAATCTCAAATTTTTTATTGATATTGTTTATAATAATCTCCGTCTAAAAACAAATAAGACACTCCTTATATAGGTAGGAGAGGGTCACGAAATTAAGGCTAAAATAAGGAAATAAAGTCCTAAACTACTTTGGACAAGAAGTCCAACTACCTTAGGAAAAGTAAAATACTAGGAAGCAAAAACCAAGTCATTCTTGGAAAGTAATTCCAACAATCTTAGGAAAAGGAAAGCATAACCTTAACTAACTAGGAAAGCAATAAATATAGTCCCCTAATATATGGAAATAAGTCCCAAACCAATCTTGGATAGAATCGTGAAAATCTTGGAAATCTTGAAGGAAATTTGCAAGCAACTTGGCACCAACTTGCACTCAACATCTAGCACGACTATTGTACCCTTCTTGGACATCAAGTAAGTCCTTTTTATGCTATAAAACCGTGACTTTATGAAAGACTTCATGGGCTGCAAGTTTGGACACATTTAGGTGCCAAATTGGCCCAACAGTGATTTGGACCTTCTTCCGAGGATGTTTATTTGGATCTAATCCACCTCTTCTTGGACATGAATTTGGGCCATAAAACAATTATAACATCTAGATAACTCATATCCTTTATCCTTAAGCACTTCCTCCCAACTAACAACTTTTTTGATCGTTCCTGAAGTCCAATGACCTTGTTTTGCAACTTTTTTTAGCTTGAGATCTTGTTAAAGGTCCTCTTTGAGATTCCAAAGCTTCATCCTTGTCCTTAGATAGATTTGAGCTTCCTAGGGTGATATCATTAGAGTACTATGAGCTCTCCCTACTCGTTTATAATCCATTACGGCGTAACGGAACGAACTAGTACCCTTTGGCCCATTAAAAAGTACATTTAAAGTTATAGAATACCTTTCTTGATGTTTTGTTTTGGACTATTTATTTGTTTCCACCTGTTGGAGAGGACTTGGTACCGATCATGTATTGAATTGTTAATTTTTGTCATGCAGCTAGAGGAAGATGAGAATTTTGTTGATGTTGTTAATCCTTGCACAAAAAAGGAGACTCCGGTACTTGGTGATTCCAACATGAGAAACCTGAAGCGTGGAGACGTGTTGCAACTGGAGAGGAAGGGCTACTTCAGATGTGATGTTCCTTTCTTAAGACCAACAAAATCCATTGTTCTTTTTGCCATCCCAGATGGTAGACAACAAACAGTGTTGCGGTTTGCAGGCTCAGATGGCAAAACAAAATGAAGACAGTCAGTTTAATACATTAGCCCTGGACTAATGAGAAGAGACTGAAATCCTTCTAATGCAAGTTGATACGATTTCCAATCCTTAATTGTCTTGTTTTAGAAGTCTTTATTAGCTATGTTAGTTCTTTGTTGTGTCGCAGACGTAGTCGTGGCGTTCTTTCGTCTGCAGATGTGAAACATGTATGATATATACCTCTTTGGTCTAGTTTGTCATTTGGATAAAATTAAGGTTACCTATTTTCAGATTTGCTAAAACTAGTAGCTGTTTTCATGCTTCCAGAAGAATCACATGGTTTTATATGATTGTCTCCTTTTTGAAAGTAAATTTGCATTAATAGGACTACATTTTCTGTATTATATATTACAGGGGCATAAGGATAGCAGATTTTGGGAACTACATGATGTCCATTTCGATCAAGTACATTTTCTATTCCCAAGATTTTGGTTTATTTAGTGAAGTTTCTCGGTTATGCGCCATTTTAGAACCTTGAAACTATTTAAATGTATTGAAGACTACATTTTTAAAGCACCAGGTTTATGTTCCCATGACTTTGGTTTACGCTTTGTTAAACAAGTAAAATACCACTAGTGTGGTCTGGGGAGGATAGTGTGCACTCAAATTTTATCCCTACCCGAGGGAGTAGAAAGGTTGTTTCCCTTTACGCTTTGTTAAACATGGTGCTTTAATTTCAAACGTATTTTGGCTATTCAGAATTAGTTCACAGCAATATTGAGAGTCACCTCACATTAGAACCTTAACCATCTTTTAATGTTTTCTTTCCTGTACGCTCACAATAATTTTCGCTATCCAAAGGCCCAATACATTCTATAATTGCCTTAGAACATCTTTCAAAATGTTTTTGTCCAAACCTGAACCTTTCAAATCTGAGTTGTCCAGAAACGTACTCTAACCAAACAATGAGCTTTTGCACAAGTTTTCTAGATTACTTAGGCGTTCAAAGGCTTTTAGTTCTACTAAAAAAGGTAAGTTTAGATAACATTATTTGAGTGGTTTAGTAGTTATTAAGCAAATCTTATTCACTTGAAACACAGGGCCGCCAAACTTCTCCAGGCAGAAAAAAAAATATATTTATATTTTAAAAAAATTCTTGTTTTCCAAAGTTGAAGTGTTTGACCAAGCTATTATGGGAAAAAAGTGCTTATGAGAAAATGGTAAAGCGATTCTGGAGAAGCATAAAAAGTAGCTTCTTCCCCGAAACACTTGTTTGAGAAGCACTTTTGAGAAAAGTATACTTAGAAGCACTTTTTAAAAGCTTGGTCAAACCTTCATTGCTGCTTAAAAGTGTTTTTCAATTAATTATTTTTGAAAAAAACACTTTTAAAAAGTACTTTTCAAAATAAATTATTTTCCAGATTTGCCAAACAATCTATAAGAATTCTGAACAATATAATTCACCTGACCCTCCTTTTTTATGTGGAAACTATACCACTTTTTACGCTGTCATCATCCATATCATAACATATTTGAAAATCTGATTTGAAAAAACTATAATTGTTACATTCGTTCTTCAGTCCCATCCCATTATCCTATTTTCATCTGATGATAAAATCAGTCCTCTTTTCTCCTTTTCTGAACAAATTTGTCAAATCTAAGTTGCTTTAGACGAACGTGACTTTAGAACTGGCAATTTATTTAGTTAGTTTAATACAATAATTACTTGGTCACGTAATGAAATTAGACAGGTATGCCATTCATTATTCTTTTCGAAACCCCTTTTGAAGATACGAATTACCTAATTTATCTTTGAGGATCATTAAGCTCGACCAGTTACTTGACATCGTTTTCTGCAAATTTCTGTAAGGTACGTACTTTGTCGACAAATTTTTGGAAGGACCAACAAAAGAGTTCCTCTAAAGACAAATAAGAACTAAAGAATTTCTCTTCCAGAGATATGATTTATAGTCAATTACAAATGTTACTTTAGTTATATGATTTTTTGAACGAAGATAAGTAAATTAACAAAAATAAAAGTGTAATTAATACATAAAAGATCTTTTGTATGTTCATATCTTATATTCAATTTATTAGATGAGCGTAGGAGATAATTTCCTCTTCGCCTTTTAATAAAAACTAAAAATGCGTATAGAGGTAACACATTATTGTTGACCAATAGAAAATTTTGGTTTGCAGTCAATTACAAATATTATTTTCGTTATACGATCTTTTTCACAAAGATAAGTAAAAAATAACAAAGGAGATACAAATAAAACACAAAAGATCTTTTGTATGATCATTTCCTTATATTCACGTCATTAGAGTAGGAGAAAAATACATACAGAGATAACATTATATATTGTTGACGAATAATGGAGAAACAAAGTTCTCACAAGGTAAATACAACATTATTGGAAATAAATTTAAGAAGGAAAAAAACAAATGAAAATATCCATTCTCTTTACTATTTGAACCCACACAAATCATGATCAATTAACAACCTCAAAAGAAAATAATAGTCACAAGATCAATTAATGAAAAGTCTATTTCTTAGGTGCAAGCCTTGACTTTATTTTCTCCACTTGCTTAGTACCAATTTGGAATGCTTTAGTCAAGACAAGATCAGGAAGAGTTGGTGAGGAAGCGAACAACGTTGTAGCAATGGATTGAGTTCCCGCCAATTGGCTGTTGAAGGCGGCGACGACGGCTGCCGGAACTTTACCATTGTTTTGCTGGAAATGGACAAGTCCTTTAGGGAAAACAAAATACTTCACCTTTACAGTACGTTTGGACACCAACATATTAGATGTTTGTACACGGTCAAAATTATATTGCCCCGATTTTGTAGGCACGAGAGGTCGTATCGAGGGCAAAAGTTCGATAAAGACTAAGCTCGGACTCGAAGGCAGAATAAGAGGCTCGAATACCTAAGTGCTCGAGGAACATCGGAGCCAAGTACGACCGATTCCAAGACAGTGCCGTTATGAGTTTGTTACAAAAGGACAAAATTCTCACCACGTCCCCAAGATCATTGCGTAAATTCCGGAGTAGATTTGTACGAATTAGTACAACGTACTAGGTGGTTATACAAGTGTCCCAATAAGATTCTTTACTATAAATGGAAATGTACCTTATTTAGGGTTTCCCTCCTATATAAAGGAGACCCCAATCATTTGTAAAGATTATCAATCATTGGCAAAGAATATACATCTCTACTTTTGTGCTCATCTCTCAGAATTGTCCTTCAGTTTTACAATATTCTCTTTGTTTTATTTTACTGTTCATCGAGGTCCATCTCGAGGTCACCTTTGGCTTGAAGTCGAGGCTCGCTCATACACTGGTTTGATTTAACTTGTTTACTCAACTCACCTACTTATTTTCTTGTTAAACAATCAGTATTTGATTAAATCACATATCTTTAAGACCTCATTATAAATTTAAATTGTTACTCAGATTCTGGGGTAAACAGTTTGGCGCCCACCGTGGGGCCTAAAGATAGTAGTGATTATTTCAGTACTGATTTTTTATAACACATGTTATTTTTTACACTTGTTCTTGTCAAAGTTTCTTTGTTTTCAGACGAAAACATGTCGAACTCAATAAACACACTAGTACATAATAATGGCGGTCTCAGATTCCATGGGGAGAATGATAATGCAGCAGCTTCAAGGGCCGGTGTACCACCGCTTAACCCCAGAGTAGTGCCAGTTCCAGACCCAGTCGATGTTTGTTCACACGTTGCTTTAAACGCGGACTTAGGCACCGACGTCGGAGGAAGTGTACGCGGAGAGGTCTGACTTGGTGGCCAAGGAACACAGGGGCGAGGAGATGGGGAAGTCAGCCTCCAAGTAATCTTTGAAATGTTGCAAGCGCAGAAGATTGCCATCGCTCAGCTGCAAAGTCAACAAAAGACTCTGAGCGTGGTGGGACCGGATACTACTCACCGTGCTGAACCAAGGCCCGAATGATAATGGATTTGGGGCTGACCCCACAATCATGAGAATGTTTGAAGAACTCACAAAGAAGATCGAGGATAACGATAAAAAGGTAGAGACATACAACTCGCGGGTCGACCAAATACCAGGAGCACCTCCGATTTTGAAGGGTTTGCATTCCAAAAAGTTTGTGCAAAAACCTTTTCCACCGAGCGCTGCTCCGAAGCCTATTCCAAAGAAATTTCGCATGCCAGACATACCTAAGTACAACGGGACCACTGATCCCAATGAGCACATCACTACTTACACATGCGGTATAAATGTGATGACCCAAAAGGGTCATCCTAAGTAATTCCAGCTAAATCTATGTTTCGAGGACCCGAAAGCCTCCGTTAATCTCACCTTGAGATTCGTGCGCAGCCCGGGCAGGTAGCCGGGAAGCTTTCATGTAAAAATTTGATAAAAATGGGATTTTTGAATTGGATAATTGAGTAAAGTTGACTTTGGTCAATATTTTTGGTAAACGGACCCGGACCCGTGATATGACAATTCCAGAGGGTCTGTAGGAAAATATGGGACTTGGGCGTATGCCCGGAATCGAATTCCGAGGTCCCAAGCCCGAGAAATGAATTTTTAAAGAAAATTGTTTTCTGAAAATAATCAAGGAATTTGAAAATGAATAATTATGTGAAAACCGTGTTACCGGGCATGTATTATGGTTCCGGAGCCCGGTACAGGTTTATTATGTGTCACTTGTCCTATATGTGAAATTTGGTGTAAAACGGACTTGATTTGATTGGTTTCGGATCCAAATGAGGAAAAATTGGAGTTAATGAAGTTTTGAGGTTTTTAAAGAAGTTGAAATTTGGCTTGAAAGGTGATTTTATGTTTTCGAGGTCCGAATGAAATTCCGAGACCGGGAGTAGTTCCGTTGTGTCATTTATAACTTGTCTGCAAAATTTGAAGTCATTCCGAGTAGTTTAGGCCGGTTCGGCGCATTGAAGTGAATTCTAGAATTTCAAAGTTCTTAAGTTTGATCAATGTGGTTTTGGGGTTTGATTTCGAGTTCCATTGTTGTTTTTCATGTTCCGGAAGTTCGAGCGAGTCCGTATCATGAATACAGACTTGCCGGTGCTTTTTGACGGGGTCCCGAGGGGCTCGGGGGTGTTTTAGACCCCCGGGAGCTAAGTTGGAAAAATTAGAAAATCTGCTATCTGGTTTCCTTCTCTGCGATCGCAAAAGGTGAGTTGCGATCGTAGAGAAGGATTTTTCTGGGCTAGTGATTGTTCACTGTGATCGCAGCCTCATCTCCGCGATCGCAGAGGTCTGGGTTCCACACCTTCGCGATCGCAGCCCGTTTCTTACGATCGCATTGAGTCGCGTCTGGGCCGGGTGAGTTTGTTCTTCGCGATCGCAGGAACCCTGCCGCGATCGCAGAGGTCTTGCCAGTTGTTCTTCGCGATCGCACGACCCATGCCGCGATCGCAGAGGTTCGGCCAGTTGGCCTTCGCGATCGCAGGCCCCTTGTCGCAATCGCAATGAAGAAATCACTGGGCATTGTTATAAAATACGGGACTTAGCCTTATTCCTCCATTTTCATCTTCCTCTTCAAGATTTTAGA
>ML255883.1:0-25734 GCA_005239495.1 Nicotiana undulata
ATAAGGAATGATTCCGAATAATAAAGTTTCAACATTTACTAATTTATAAAAATCGACCCAAAAGTCGACCCCCGTACCTCGGAACCCGACAAATTTTACAAATTCCGGTTACCCATTCCGGTACGAGTTCACCCATACTAAATTTATCAAATTCTGATGTCATTTGGTCATTCAAATCATGTATTTTCATTTTAGAATTTTTCTTTCAAAACCCACAATTCCCTCAACCCAAAACACAAATTAAATGATAAAAATAAGAACTAATTCATGAAATATAATTAATTATAGTGGAAGAACACTTACCCATTTGATTTGTGTGAAAACCCCTCAAAGAATCGCCCAAAACCGAGTTCTAGAAGTCAAAATATGTTTAAAATGGTGAAACCCCGATTTTGAGTTTAAAACTGTTCTGCCCAGGTATTAAAGCATCGCGATCGCGGACACAAGGATGCGATCGCGGAGAGGAAAGTTGCTTCTGGAAAAAAGGTACTATGCGATCGCGAATGAGTTGATGCGATCACATAGAAGAGGTCTATGGTCACTGCTAAAATAGCATTGTGCGATCGCGATTGTGAAGATGCGATCGCGAAGAAGAGGAAATTATACTTCTGCGATCGCGAACATGAGCATGCGATCGCGTAGAGTGAAGTCGTTAAGCTGTGCGATCGTGAAGTAGATTATGCGATCGCGATTAAGAAAAACTGGGCTGCCCAAATAGACACTATGCGATCACGACTACTCCTATGCGATCGCATAGAAGGAAACCAGAAGGAAATTTCAGCTGTTCAAAAATAAGGAAAACGGACCCGACACCCATGCGAAACACACCAGAGGCCCCCCGGGACCCTGTCCAACCACACACACAAGTCATATAACCTAACATGGACTCACTCGAGGTTTCAAAACACATAAAGCAACAGTAAAACAACGAATCAAACAAAAAATCAAACTTAGGAGTTTTCAAAACTTCAAATATCAAGACTCGCGTCGAAACCTATCAATTCAACCCGGATTAACGTGAAATTTTGCATAAAAATCCCAAATGACACAACGGACCTACATCCACTCTCGGAATTCCATTCCGGGCCCGATATCAAAATTTCACCAATCGGCCGATACCGCCAAAATTCTAACTTTCGCCAAAATACCTCAAATCACTCTACGGACTTCCAAAACTAATTCCGGACACGCGCCTAAGTCCAAAATCGTCATACGAAGCTGTTGGAATTAACCAAAACTCATTCTGAGGTCGTTTACGCAAAAGTCAAACCTCTGGTCAACTTTCATCACTTAAGCTTCTAAAACTGAAAATTTTCTCCCAATTCGACTCCTGATTATCCGGTAACTGAATCTAACCACGCACACATGTCGATATACACAATGTGGGGCTGTTTATGATCTTATATCACCGAACGGAGCTTAAATTATCGAAACGATCGATCGGGTCGTTACATTCTCCCCCTCTTGAAACAAACGTTCGTCCTCGAACGTGCCAAGTTTCACCTTGAACTCATCCAATCACTGATCGTACACTTCTAACACATACTCGTGGGTGATCCCACGTCACCCCAACTCACATAAGTCTGATGAAACAATCAACTGCAATATAGCCTTCACATCACCACCGATAAACCTCATACCTCACTTTCTCACCTTCTACTCATTCCTCAAAAGACTCGATTCTAAATCCATATCCGGCATTAGCCTCAACCAGCTGCATCAACTCAGGTCTACACCCATAGGGCACAACCACACAATATATCTCATCACAAATAGTCTCAAATAGCACTTTTGATCACAATAACCGCCCGAAATCAACTCAACATTGACAATTGGACCCACATGTGGAAGTACTCTCTTTCCAAACCCCATAATACTGATAATGATGCAATGAACACGAAGACTTCATTATTAAACACCCGAATCACCAAGCCACAACTACCACCACCGGGCACACATCCCGCAACTGAACTAAGGAAACACATAACGAAATGACTGAATATGAAAATAGAAACATATAAAGGATCTATCAAGAAAAAGCCCATAGGCACAGCTTTCTATCAATACTGACTTACCAAAAATAATATAACAAAGAGGAAACAAAGCATATGAACACATCGCAAGGATTCCATCCTGATAATATTTCCACCATGGTACTCAGCCCGGTCTAAATATATCGAATCACAAATATCACGAGGACCTCACCCTCAACTCAGAATCACATACCGAAAATATATCATACCAATAGAAATTTCTCCATTAACTCATCTCAGCTGATAAAATTCATAATACTAACTGAACTCACATCTCGATGGAGTATCAAATCATAGCTCGTAGACAAAATACTTAGGAAAAATCATATAAAGTTCACCATAATGAACAACAAGGACTCACATCTAGTTTCACCACTAGCAAGGATGAATGAGACTACGATAGACACTGGCTACTACTCATAGAATCTCCCAACAGGAGCAAACACAAAAATAGAGTGCCAAGCATAAAACTTATTCATAAATAAGCAACAGATAAGGGAAACTCGTCCCGACCGATAAAGGTATAGTGAAATACAATGGTACCCCACTTTAGCACATCACAACATACCTGGGTGATAATCTCTGACCCAATGGTCTCCAGCTTATAATATGAAATACATCAACTGGTCGGGCCTCCCCCTCTTGGGCGCCCTCTACTTATCTGAATACCCTGCTATGACGCACTTACTTGAACCCCGGAACAATCTCTCACCCTGTGACTAACATCTCCACACTGAAAACAATCTCTATGCCGACGTGGCTATGGAAAACACACAATACGGATCCTCTGAGACCCATGAGTACCTGAAAAGCCCCCATACGAAGCTGGTAATGCAAATTGAATCGAATGACCCAAAATTCTCTACCATGACGTACCTTGGTGCCATAACAAGGACCAGTAGATTACTCCGGTCTACGAGGCCTCCTCGTCTCCTTGAACTCTCTCTCCTGACCTCGTCTGTCCTCTCGCTCCCGGTCCCTCATGCTCCTTAACCGGCGAGCGATCCCTACTACCTGCTGAAGCAAGGCATCCTACTCTAACTCTCGAGTCTCGCTGAACCCAATATCATGTCTGAATCTCCCAATGACTCTACAGACTCATCTCTTAACCGAAGCAACCAAACGAGGTGTATATATGGCCAACTCACTGAGTCTAACGGCATACTCCAATAGTGACATAGCGCCCTGACGCAACTGCTCAAACTCCACGCGCCGCACATCCTGAAGGGACTGAGGTGCAACCTCCCTCAAAACATCTCCGAAAACTAAATCCATGCTAGTGAAGCTAACTCGGCCAGGTTACCCCAACTCACATGCCGCCACCACTGATCAACCCACTATTCTGAACATGAGACGTGGCAAAAGCAATCACGCTCGTCTCCACAACACCCGAAGTGCGAAGAATATAGTGACACTTCTCCCGGAAACCCTGGGCACCCTCGGCCACCAATCCACTGAAAGATAGAAGGGTGGTACTTCTTGTGCCTCTCAAGTCTAAGGTATTATTCCTCCGATGCTACTGCCCTAACCACGAGCTAAACTGAAACCACATGTCGTGCTGCCATGACAACTGGAACCTGACCAATATGATCTCGTTGCTCTGGAGTGTAGACGGTGGGAGTCTGAACTCCTCCCCTGATCCGTGTAATAGCCGATGAACTAGAATCAATCTCGCCTGAGTCAATGTACCAATTATTCTCAAAACTATGCCCTGGCCTCCTGAAATCCGGGGTAGCAACAGGCTCCCCCAGTACTTGTCTCCCAACTAGAACTATTGGCGACTCCTCAACGGCTGCTCTAGAAGGCATCTTAATGGCGACATGTGCTCCTCGTCGACCTCTGTCTCTGACCCTTGCGACACTTGCTTCGGGGTAACATCATCAGGAACCGCAGTTCGTGTCCTCACCATCGGTGAGAGAATGGAACGATGATTTCAAACTTCAAGGTCAAATGAACTTGCACGATAGGAATGAAGGAAGTGAAATTGTCCTAATAGTTCCGTAGCCTCTCGAAGATAAGTATAGACATCTCCATACCGATCCGCAAGACTCTGCTAAACCCACTTATGACTCATAGCACCTATCAACCTAGAGCTCCGATACCAACTTGTCACGACCCAAATTTTCCTCTGTTGGGTATCGTGATGGCACCTAGTCTTAGGGACTAGGTAAGCCTAACATTTCCACTGAACAAAAACAATAATAAAGGAATTATAACAGTCTCGATACAGAAATCTTGACAGAGTTTACAATTTTCCAAAACACGGTAAATACAAGTCATAAGCTCTACGAAATCTTTCTACCGAATCTAAATACAACTGTCTAGAAGTAATAAGTACAGTTGACATAAACAGGAAGGTGACTCCGAAGCCTGCGAACGCAGCAAAAGGTTTACCTTGAGTCTCCTCATCAACGAACCACGCAACTAATAACAACAATTACCTGGATCTGCAGACAAAAATACGCATAAGTGTAGTATGAGCACACCACAACGGTGCCCCGTAAGTATCAAGACTAACCTCGGTGAAGTAGTGACGAGGACTAGTCAAGACACCACTGATCTAATAAGTGAAAGGACATAAATGTAAGAATGACCGAAACATAATATCTATCTAAAGATTTGTTTTTGCTATAATTAACGGTCCGATAGAATAATACGGAAGAAAATTCAGCGATTACGATCAACGGACATCATAATAGAAATACGCAAAGAGAATGGAATGAATGCAAGACAAATGTCGGGAATCACAACCCAATAGAACCCTAGCAACTCAGCACTGCATCAATTTATTCACATCAGGCCTTAGCCAATAAACTCAATAAAACTGGTCAAACCTTCGAGTGAAAACCTTTAAATCGTGAGTTTATTTCGAAAGCTTTAAAGATATAATCATTTCGGAATAGAGAAATTTCTTCTTTGAAACATACTTTCTCTGAATGTATATTTATATATTTTCATAAAGAAGAATCTTTCAAGCACAATCCCTTCAAAATACGGGGTGTTCAAATATACTTTCCCAAATATTGCTCTTTCAAATATCATATTTTTGCGGCAAGACAAATACTTTTCAAATATACTTTCGAAATAGAAGTCCTTCAGACATAACTTTTCCTGGAGATAATTGCTTTTCAGCTATACATTTCTCTCTCTCTCTCTCTCTCTCTCTATATATATATATATATATATATATATATGTATATCCTTCGATCCAAATCTCCTCAATGATAAAACCACCGGAACTCAGTCCGTAACTCAAAATTTGTCATGCAATGCAGTACAGGGGGAAAGCTCCCGAAATCTCGTCTGTAGTCCCAATTTAAATATGCGATGCAGTACAGGGGGAAAGCTCCCGGAATCTTGTCTGTAGTTCTAATTTAAATATGCGATGCAGTACAGGGGGAAAGCTCCCGGAATCTCGTCCATAGTCCCAATTTAAATATGCAATGCAGCCACTGAAGAGAACAACCAGAATGCGACAAAACAACATACATTTCCACAACCGGCATAAAAGCAACAAAGACCGAATGGAAGGTGCGATGAGCAAATCAATACAAAACTTGAAACACAAGAATGGCAAAAACTCACTCATAAGATGTAGCCACTGAAAGGAATGCCAAGCACAAAGAGAACGACATAACAAGGGGAAAACAAGGCAATTATAGCAATGATTCTATATATTCAAGTTCACAACCAAAGAAACCAAATCATCCCTGCAAGGGAATCAACTATAACCAATCTCACTTAGACAATTAGTTTCACCAAATAAACTCAGCTTGAACGAATGCTCAACAGATAGGTAACACCCAAGAAATATCATCAACATGGACGGTCATCAACTAAACTCAAGTAGCACTTAAGGGAAAATCATTTAAATCACCAAGTACGACTCACGGGCATTCTTGACACCAACGTATAAATATTCCAATTACTATTAAACAATTATAAGGCGAGATCATACTAGTTTTTGTCAAATAAGCAGTGTATGAAGGAAGATATAGCATTACAGTAGGAAAGGCAAAGTCTGCATTTAATTCCATTAAGAACAAATAAGAAGCAAAGGAAACGCTAAGCAATTAACTTCTGAGTAGGAAGAGATGAAGCTAGAATTCAAGGATTCAGATATAACAATTCTCAATTCATACGCGGGGAACATAATGACCTAAAATCCTAGAAGGGGCAATCTATTTGCAAATAATTCCAAGTACGCATTCGTCACCTCGCGTACGCGGGCCACAATCAACATAGAAGACTCAATCCTAAGGGGTAGTTTCCCCACACAAGGTTAGGCAAGATACTTACCTCAAAGACGACAACCCAGTACTCAAAAGTAGACTTATCGGACGGAAAGGCCTCCGAACGGCTCAAAATCAACTAAAACAACTTCAAAATACATATAAAACGTATAAGGAATGATTCCAAATAATAAAGTTTCAAATTTTACTAATTTATAAAAATCGACCCAAAAATTGACCCCCCGACCCGCACCTCGGAACCCGACAAATTTTACAAATTCCGGTTACCCATTCCAATACGAGTTCATCCACACTAAATTTATCAAATTCCGATGTCATTTGGTCATTCAAATCATGAATATTTATTTTAGAAGTTTTCTTTCAAAACCCACAATTCCCTCAACCCAAAATACAAATTAAATAATAAAAACAAGAACTAATTCATGAAATATAATTAATTATAGTGGAAGAAATTTTACCCATTTGATTTGTTTGAAAAACCCTCAAAGAATCGCCCAAAACCGAGTTCTAGAAGTCAAAATATGTTTAAAATGGTGAAACCCCGATTTTGAGTTTAAAACTTTTCTGCCCAGGTATTAAAGCATCGCGATCGCGGACACAAGGATGTGATCGCGGAGAGGAAAGTTGCTGATGGCAAAAGGTACTATGCGATCACGAATGAGTTGATGCGATCGCATAGAAGAGGTCTATGGTCACTGCTAAAATAGCATTGTGCGATCGCGATTGTGAAGATGCGATCACGAAGAAGAGGAAAATATACTTGTGCGATCGCGAACATGAGCATGCGATCGCGTAGAGTGAAGTCGTCAAGCTATGCGATCCCGAAGTAGACTATGCGATCGCGATTAAGAAAAACTGGGCTGCCCAAATAGACACTATGCGATCACGACTACTCCTATGTGATCGCATAGAAGGAAACCAGAAGGAAATTTTAGTTGTTCAAAAATAAGGAAAACGGACCCGACACCCATCTGAAACACACCTGAGGCCCCCCGGGACCCCATCCAATCACACACACAATTCATATAACCTAACACGGACTCGCTCGAGGTTTCAAAACACATAAAATAACACTAAAACAACGAATCAAACCAAAAATCAAACTTAGGAATTTTCAAAACTTCAAATATCAAGGCTCGCGTCGAAACCTATCAATTCAACCCGGATTAACGTGAAATTTTGCAGACAAATCCCAAATGACATAACGGACCTACAGCCACTCTCGGAATTTCATTCCGGGCCCGATATCAAAATTTTACCTATCGGCCGAAATCGCCGAAATTCTAACTTTCGCCAAAATACCTCAAATAACTCTACGGACTTCCAAAACCAATTACGGACACGCGCCTAAGTCCAAAATCTTCATACGAAGCTGTTGGAATTAACCAAAACTCATTCCGAGGCCGTTTACACAAAAGTCAAACCTCCGGTCAACTTTCATCTCTTAAGCTTCTAAAACTGAAATTTTTCTCCCAATTCGACTTCGGATTATCCGGTAACTGAATCTAACCACGCACAAAGGTCGATATACACAATGTGGGGATGTTTATGATCTTATACCACCAAACGGAGCTTAAATTCTCGAAACGACCGGTCGGGTCGTTACATGTACATGCAAATGCCATGTATCTCAGAGATGAATCATGTACTCACACTCTCATAGTACTCGATCTCACTGTCTCGCATCATCTCTCACTGTGCTCAATGCCTAGCACACTCAAAACACTAAGTGCTGTACAATAAGTGTTGCGGTGTGCAACCCTACCCACATATATATAGTCGATTGCGCTCACTGGGATGTACAGACTCCGGAGGGGCTCCTACAACCCAAGCGCTATAATCCACACGGACAACTCACGTGTTATAATATAAATATCTTGATCCGCACGGACAATGCACGTGATGTACGAAAAACTCACGTGATATGGCATCAATATTTGGATCCGCATGGACAACTTACGTGCTGCACGGACAACTCATGTGCTATGATATCAATATCCTCACAAACAGGCCCCCAGCCTCACTTAGTCACCAATCTCTCCAGTCTCACTCACAGGCTCACAATGTCATGAAACTAGCCCGACAACAATAATATGATGTATAAATAAATAACAACTGAGATTGAGATATGATATGAATGCATAAATATGACTGAGTACAAAATATCAATGAAATCTGTGAAATAACAACAAGAAACAACTACTATGGGTCTCAACAGTATCGACATAGAGCCTAAACATGATATTTAGCATGATTGACAGCTCAATTACTTTATCACATGGTGAAAACAGAGATATCAACAAAATAGGGCCACTCTACAGTGTCGTGGAAATAACAGAGTCCCAATTCACAGGGTGCACGCCCACACGCCCGTCACCTAGCATGTGCGTCACCTCAATACCAATCACATAACATGAAATGTGGGGTTTCATACCCTCAACTCTAAGTTTAGAAGAGTTATTTACCCCCAAAAAGCCAAATCCAATACCTAGCAAGCCAAACGATGCTCCAAAAATGCCATCCCGCGCGTATCGACCTCCGAACGGCTCAATACTAGCAAAAAGCAACTCAAATACATTAAATAATACCAATGGAAACAAACACAATCAATAAAGATCGAATCTTTAATCAAAATTCCAAAATCGACCAAAAAGTCAAACTCGGGCCCGCGCCTCAAAACTCGACAAAACTTACAAAATCTGACAATCCATTCAATCATGAGTCCAACCATACTAGTTTCACTTAAATCCGACTCCAAATCGGTGTTCATAACGCAAAAATTTATATTATGAAACTTTAGGCCAAACCTCCCAGTTTTCATCTTAAAATACTAATTAAATGATGAAAACAATGATATATTCATGTATATTAACCAAATCCGAGTTAGAATCACTTACCCCGATGAATTTCTTGAAAAACCCACAAAAAATCGTCACAAACCGAGCTCCCAAAGTCCAAAATGTGAAATAATACCCTAAATCTCGTTTATATAGTACAACCTCTGAAATCCCAATGTGTGGTCCGTACAATTCTAAGTGCGGCCGCACATCCCAGCTCCAGCAGCCGCACGAAAATGGTGCGGCCGCATCCTCTTGGTGACTGCACTGCCAGGCCTTAGTATTTTGGCCATAAATATCTCTACAGATATCCAAATGATGACTTCTTTACCTTTATGGAAACTAGAAACAAAGGGCTACAACTTTAATTTAAATCATGTCAAAATTCCTTATTGATCAAAATATATAAGCTTCCGAAGATGGACCAACGAATATGCAGAACTCCCTGATGTGCGGCCGCACATAAAATTGTGCGGTCCACACTCCTCCTCTGAGCTCCATATTTTTATGTTGTGGTCCGCACTCTTATGTGCGGTCCTCACCTATTCTTCACCTCAGAACTCCAAAACGTGCGGTCCGCACTGCCAAAAGTGCTAGAACAATATCAGAGTGCCGAAATGCCCGAACTCGCTCAAAACTCACTCTGAAACACACCCGAAGCCCCCGAGACCTCAACCAAAGGTACCATCAAGTCCTAAAACACCATATAAACTTAGTCAAACCCTCAAATCACATCAAACAACAATAAAAATATATGAATCGCATATAAATTCAAGCTTAATGAACTTGAAACCTCAAACTTCTACAACCGATGTCGTAACCCATCAAATCACGTCCGATTGACCTCAAATTTTTCACACAAGTCACATTTGACATTACGAACCTGCTCCAACTTCTGGAATCAGAATCCGACCCCGATATCAAAAAGTCCTTTCCCCGTCAAACTTTCAAAATTTTTAACTTTCATCATTTCAAGCAAAATTCTACTACGGACCTCCAAGTCGCAATCTGGACGCGCTCCTAAGTCCAATACCCAACAGAGCTAACGGAACCATCAGAAATCTAATCCGAGGTCAAATACTAAAAGTCAAACTTGGTCAAACCTTTTCAATTTAGAGCTTCTAGCTGAGGATCATTCTTCCAAATCAATTTCGAATAAATCCTGAAAAGCAAAACCGACGGTTTACATAAGTCATAATACTTCTTATGGAGCTCCTCATGCCCTCAAACAACTGAGTGAAGTTCAAATGCTCAAAACGACCGATCTGGTCGTTACATATTTCCAAGCTAGATGTAATATTTTTCAAATTATAGAACTAATCCAAAAACAATGGGAATATGACCTATGTCGTAAGATGTCGTATTAAGTTACATAAATCGGACCAAAAAATATGTCAAGTTACATTAATATGACCTGCAAATATGTCATATGAATGTCATATTAATTAGGTGGCAGTGATAGGTGTGCCAAATAATTTAGCTCATAAAAATATAACTTGACTTAGATGAGTTTGGCTGTCTGTATTAGCATTGATATGGTAGGTTATTTTGAGCATAACTCAAGTTAACCCATCTAAAAACATCGGCCAATTTGGGCTACATATACTAAAACTTATCAAAGTATGGAAGAAGAAAAAAAGGTTTTGTGGGTAACAAACAAGAAGAAAAGTTGTAGTATTAGATAAATCTAATAATTAAACAAATTACACAAATAAAGAACAAACGGAAAATATTTTTTAGCTGGATAAGAGTGGGTTATGATCTATTATTTAAGCTAAAACTACAAGCAAACATCTCACGAATTGTTAACTCATCCTGTTTATTAATTTTAACTCGATTTAATCTATGCAAAGGTAACTCAACTGCTCATTTGACACCCCTATTCACTCCCAACATCCAGAAATTCATCTAATCTACCTCCAAATATTTTCTTCACAAACTTTCAGAAATTACTATTGTTTAGTGGTTATTAACTTCTTATAGCTACTATATACATAATTACTTTCTATATCTACTATTCAGTTGTTACAGTACTGTATTCGCTGTTGATGTGTGGCTATAATTCCATCGTTTCGTACATTATGTGCCTTGCATTTTACATGCTTTAATGATAAATTACACTTTATTTGCGCGTAATGGAGTTTATTTTATGTGTAGGTGAATTGGAGATGAAAGTAGAGCAAAAAGGGATACTTAAAATGTTGAAAGTGTGCTCGAGAACAGTAAAAAGGAGAAAGCTGGCGACGCCAGGCTTGTATGAAAGCTTTAGACCTGGCGAGGCAAGGCAAAGGCAAGTTTAACCAGGCGTTATGCCTGGCGACGCCAGGCCTAGGGGCAGGTCACCAGGCGTTATGCCTGGCAACGCCAGGCTTGGGGCGAGATCTATTCCGAGTTTTGAAGATTATTTCGTCTCCTGGTTTGACTAGGACTTGACCTACACGTTTAGGTCTTTTTCTACACATATAAATATACCTAAAAATGCCACTTTGAGGAGTTTTTGCGACCGGGGGAAAGGATATCACACAGATAACTTTTGAAGGAGAAAATCATGGAGTTCTTCATCCCTTTTTATTTTCTTTGTAATTTGTTTATGCAAAATACTTGAAAAACTATTACTACAAACATAAGTAGCTAAGCACTCTAGTTCTAGGGTTGTGGTTGACATGATTATTAACGTTTATTAACTACATCTTCGTTTAGTCGGATTATCATTTTGTGGTTGTTTCTCTGATTCTGTGCATAATTGCTTAATTATCTGGCAATCAGTTGAGTTCTATTTACTATATATGCTATGCTTGGGAAAGCCATTTTTGGATTAGAGTAAAATTAGAGAGAGCATGTTTTTGAACTCGTGGCTCGGGGGAATATTTCACGGTTAGGATAGGAATATACCTAACAGTCTTGCTTAATTAAATACCGTATTATATTCGTTCGTGATAGACTCAATACCAAAGGAATATAGGGTTGATATATTGTGGGTAGGCGAGTAGTATTGTAGGAACATGCTATTCATATAAAAAATCTGGTTAATTAGCAACCATAGATAATCTGGATTAACGACTGTGATTATTGAACTTAATAGGATTGATAAACCAACCAATATCCTAGAATTTCCATCTCCTCTGAAGTAAAATATCGTCATACAAAATCGCATTCTTGATAAATTAGTTGTTACTTGTTTAATTTCCGCAATAGTAGATTAAGAGAAAAATATCACTTCTAAATATCTTGGACAATTAATTGATTTTAGTTTGCTTAGTTAACGATCAATCTAAGTCTCTACAATATCCGACTTTCGAGTCACTTTATTACTTGACGACCATATATACTTGCGTGTGTGTTTGGTCCCAACAAGTTTTTGGCGTTGTTACCGAGGACTTAGTTATTGATTGTTTAGTTAAGTTAATCTGTTATTCGTAATTTGTTCAAGTTTTAATTTTTTGTTTGCTTTATTTGTGATAACTCATGCTCTTCTCTTGAATGGGGAGGAGTAGAAGCGTAAACAGTCTCCTTCCTCTTGATCCTGAAATCGAACGAACATTTCATAGAGTGAGGAGGGAAGTTGAAGCTACATCTAAAATTGAAAGAGAGTTGGACATCGTAGTTCAACCACAACCAGTGGAGATGGCAGGTAACGAAGAGCATCCGGCGATAGAAGTTGCAAGGCCCAATCTGGCTAATATGACTCAGGCGATTGTGAAGCCTGATATAACGGGTCACTTTGAACTCAAATAGTACATGGTACAATTGATTCAATCCACAGGGCAATATGTTGGCTTATCTCATGAAGACCCACAGAGGCACATTCAGAACTTCCTGGAAATTACAGACATTTACAATTATTCGAACGTTTCCAAGGACTATGTCAGGCTGACATTGTTTCCCTTTTCACTGTTGGGGGAAGCTATGGAATGGTTACAAAAGGAGACTGCGAACTCAATCCACAATTGGGATGATCTAACTAGGAAATTCGTAATCAAGTTTTTTCCCACAAAGAAGACAAAGTTACTGAGGAGCCAGATTCTGGGGTTTCAACAATGAGATGGTGAGACTCTTCGACAAGCTTGGGAAAGATACAAGAAGCTACTCAGAGACTGCCCACACCACTGTCAGACTGATGAGGTGTTGGGTCACACTTTCGTTAATGGTTTGGACGAGGCATCAAAGATGAATCTTGACTCAGCATGTGGGGGTAGCTGCATGGAAAGATCGTATACTGAGATCTAGATCTTGCTACACAATTTCACTGCTAATGATAATAATTGGCAAGGAGATGGGGAACCATGAAGAGCACTTAAACAAAAGGCAGCAGGTGTGAACGAGCTTGATGATTTCTCAGCCATGAGGGAAGATATAGAGAGATTAGCGAATCAGATGAATAAAACGACAATGTACCACACACAACAGATGCAACGTGTGCAACAGATGTCTACTTGGTGCGAGTTATGTGGTGAAGGTCACACAAGTGACATATGTCTCGTGAATCCTGAATCAATCTACTACGTGGGGCAATAAGATAGAGGGCCGATGAATCAAAATGCTCAATATGGTCACATACAATCCGAACTGGAGGAATCATCCTAACTTATCTTGGGGTGGAAATTAGAATATCAAGCCTCAAGAGAATTACAATCATCCACCTCAACCTCCACAACAAGTAGGAGAGAGTTTGACTGACATGATGAAAAAACTCTTGATAAACAATCAGAAAGTTATGGATGAGAATCGACAATTGCGCAGAGTTCAGAAATCTAGAGAGGAAGTTTGGGCAAATGGCTAACAATCAGAATACTAGACCTGTTGGAGCTCTCCCGAGTGATACTGAGCCTAATCCTAAGGCTCAAGTCAATGCGGTTACCTTAAGATATGGAAGAGAATTAGAAGAAGTTCAATAGAAAAAGAAGTATACAGCTAGACCTGAAGGAGAATTAGTACCTAAGCCCGTTGAGGAGAATAAGAAGAAAACCGAATTTTTTTGACAAGGACACCACCTCCGTTTCCACAAAGACTTCAAAAGCAAAAAGATGATGCTATGTACAATAAATTCTTAGATATTTTGATCCAAGTGCGTGTGAATTTTCCGTTGGTGAAAATTTTGCAGGAAGTGCCTAAGTATGCAAGGTATCTCAGGTAGGGGTGTTCATAAAAACCCGAAAAACCAAACCAAACCGAAAACCGAACCAAATCGACCAAAAAAACCGATACATTTTAGGTTTGGTTTTGAATTTTAAAAACCGATCAAATTTGGTTTGGGTTTGGTTTCAATCAAAAAATAACAAAAAAAAACCGAACCAAGCCGACTATAAAAGTAGCTATTTAAATTTATTATTACACCTATATATATGTATATTTTTTATATAAAGTTTCTAAAATTTTATGGTATATATTAGTCATTTATATTTTTAGTCTATTTCTTTGCTATTTAATAACCTAATTCTTTGCCTTTACATTCTAGTTTGATTGATAATTTTCTTTCGCTAAGTATAAAAAAAATTATTTCATGCTAAAAATAAATCGATTTTTAATTGAGTACTTAAATTGTTCATCACTATTTTATTCAATTATCATCAATATATCTTGGTAAATAATAAACTTCTCAAAGAGCAATTGATTTGATAGTGTTATGTTGAAAATGTAGTCGCCGGAATATGCGTTTGGTTGTGTATGTCCCATAGTTAAGGAAAAACCCGATAAATAACCGAAAAAACCGAATCGACAAAAATCGACAAAAACCGAATCAATAAAAAACCGACTTAATTGGTTTGGATTGGTTCCAATATTTAAAAAACCGACTTACTGGTTTGGTTTATTTTTTGGAAAAAACCGAACCAAACCAAACCATGAACACCCCTAATCTCAGGGATATTGTGGCAAACAAGCGAAGACATACATAGTTTGAAACAGTTGCACTTACTGAAGAGTGCAGTGCTAGAGTTCAGAGTAAACTTCCTCCTAAGTTGAAGGATCCTGAGTGTTTCACAATCCCTCTGTCTCTCGAAAAATAAGAAGTTGGTAGAGCCCTGTGTGATTTAGGGGCTAGTATAAATTTGATGCTATCCTCTTTGTTCAAGCAACTCGGATTGGGGGTGCTTAGACCTACTACAATTACTTTGCAGTTGGATGATAGATCACTAGTTATGCCAGAAGGAATTATTGAGGATGTGTTAGTTCGAGTGGGAAAGTTTATTCTTCCTGCTGATTTTATTGTTCATAATCACGAGGCAGATGAGGAAGTACCCATTATTTTGGGGCGACCATTCTTAGCTACTAGTGGAGCACTTATTGATGTTAGAGAACGGAAGTTGAAGATGAGATTTGACAATGAGAAAATCACTTTTAATGTGTATAAGGCACTTAAGATCCCTAAGAATTATGAGGACTTGTGCATGATTACTGCGGTAGAACTTAAGGGGATAGAGCAGAGTCCTTATGTGAATTGTCGTGATTTGGATGGGACAACTGAATTGGAGGAGGTGATGTTGCAAGTTGAGTGTGTACGGATGATTAAGAAAAGAGCCAGAGATGAAAGAGGAGATTTTCTGAGAGCGTGTAAAAAGGCTAGGCTTAATGGGAGAAAGAAGAAGAGAAAGCTCCCAACCTGACAGAGTAGCAGTGTCATGCCGCGACGTTAAATCAGGCGCTTGTTGGGAGGCAACCCATCTTTAATGCTTTCTTTTATTTTTATTTATTTTTGTTTATTTTCTTTTTCTATCTTCGTAGTGTTGTTTTTGTTTTGTAGGATTATGAGTACAGGAAGCAAAACCATTGGAAGAGTGCAATAGCGAGCTTAGATGGAGAGAAATAAGTGTGGGGTACCCACACAAAGGATATGCCTGGGGGAAGTCTGAGTACCCGTGAGCCGCTATTGCTTCGGCCTTTGGCCTTTCGGGGAGTTTCTTGTCCACTCTTGTTATTGTTTTGCTTTATTTGTGCATTGGGGAAACTGCACTCTTTTAAGCGTGGGGTGAGAATTATCTAAATAATTAGTAGTAGTGCGTTAGGAAAATGTTAACTTCTTATTTTTGTGCAGTCTCCGAAGTGATATAGGTGTTTCTTTGTTGAGCCAAATATATATATTTTACCCGCCTAATTGTTATGTATCGTAATTAACCTCGTTGAGCCTGTAATCTTGTTTCTTTGGCAACCACATTACAAGCCTTACCCATTTGTTTGAATTAACCATTTATTTCAACCTTTTCACCTATCATGAGCACTTAAATTGTTATGAATTTTGTAAAAGTTAAAGTGTGGGGTGGTTGGTTTGGCTTTTGAGTGGAACTAATGAAATAAGGAAAAAGGTGCACTATTTTGAAAAAAAGAAGTAAGATCCACTTGAATTGAAAAAGAAGAAAAGAAAAAAAAGTCGTATTGATGTGAAAAGTATTCCATGATAGTGGTGACTCTTGATGTAATTGTGCTTAAGAAATATGGAGTTAATGTACATTGATGTGAAGGTGGGATTTTAGTTTGACATAAGTATGGGGCTTGAATGTTAAAGTATATCTATTAAAGTGCTTAGGGAGGTGTAGTCACTCATATCCAAATGTATCCTACCCGACCCGCATCCTACATTACAACCAATGAAAGTCCTACTTGATCCTAGACTGAATGAGCTCAATTAGTAGAGTAGTACACTACGGGCAAGCCTATGATGCATCTTTTGTAGCATATGAATGTTATTTCTGAGAATGAGTGAATTCTTTATATCTTGAGTTCCTAATTGTTCTTAAATTTTATTGTGTGTGAAATATTCCCTTTGTTGTGTGAGGACACTTGATTCATGAAGGAAAGGTAATGTAATTGACCTCTATGTTAGAGTAAGTGAGTAAATTGTGAAATAATGCATGGTACTTGTGAGTCAAATTTTGAGGTGAAGATGTTACACCCTTGTGCTTAGCCTATTTTAAAGATTCTTGGTGTGATGAGTTAGGAGGATTGTTTAAAAAGGTTGTCTCTATAAGTTTAGTTTGATTGCTCGAGGACGACCAATGTTTAAGTGTGGGGTATTGATGTGTGTCTATAATTCCATAGTTTCGTACATTATGTGCCTTGCATTTTACATGCTTTAATATAAATTACACTTTATTTACGCGTAATGGAGTTTATTTTATGTGTAGGTGAATTAGAGATGAAAGTAGAGCAAAAGGGATACTTAAACATTGAAAGTGTGCTCGAGAATAGTGAAAAGGAGAAAGTTGGCGACGCCAGGCTTGTATGTAGGCGTTAGACATGGCGTGGCAAGGAAAATGCCAGTTTAACCAGGCGTTATGCCTAGCGACGCCAGGCCTGGGGCCAGGTCCACCAGGCGTGATGCCTGGCGACGCCAGGCCTGGGGCGAGATCCATTCTGAGTTTCGAAGATTTATTTCATCTCCTGGTTTGACTAGGACTTGACCTACACGTTTAGGTCTTTTCCTACACATATAAATAGACCTAAAAACTCCACTTTGAGGAGTTTTTGCGATGGGGGGCAAGGGCATCACGTGGATAACTTTTGGAGGAGAAAATCATAGAGTTCTTCATCCCTTTTTCTTTTCTTTGTAATTTGTTTATGCAAAATACTTGGAAAATTGTTACTACGAACATGAGTAGCTAAGCACTCTAGTTCTAGGGTTGTGGTTGACATGATTATTAATATTTATTAACTACATCTTCATTTATTCGGATTATCATCTTATGGTTGTTTCTCTAATTCTGTGTATAATTTCTTAATTTTCTGGCCAACAGTTGATTCTATTTACTATCTATGCTATGCTTGGGAAAGACGTGTTTAGATTAGAGTAGAATTAGAGAGAGCTTGTTTCTGAACTCGTGGCTCGGGGGAAGATTTGGCGGTTAGGATAGGAATATACCTAACAGTCTTGCTTAATTAAATACCATATTATATTCGTTCGTGATAGACTCAATACAATAGGAATATAGAATTGATATATTTTGGGCAGGCGAGTAGTATTGTGGGAACATGCTATTCATATAAACGATCTGGTTAATTAGCAACCATAGATAATCTGGATTAAGGACTGTGATTATTGAACTTAATAGGATTGATAAACCAACCACAACCCTGTAATTTTCATCTCCTCTTATGTAAAATCTCGTCATACAAAATCACATTCTTGATAAATTAGTTGTTACTTGTTTAATTTCCGCAATAGTAAATTAAGAGAAAAATATCACTTCTAAATATCTTGGACAATTAATTGATTTTAGTTTGCTTAGTTAACGATCAATCTAAGTCTCTGTGGGTTCGACATCCGACTTTCGAGTTACTTTATTACTTGACGACCACGTATACTTGCGTGTGTGTTTGGTCCCAACAGCTGTATTCGCGTTGCTGTATTCATGAATACAACAGTACAAAGCGCCTAAAATCAGGACAGTCCAGTTGTACGCCCATGTATTCGCGCTATGTGTTCATGAATATAGCGGGAAAAAGCGCCTAAAATCAGGGCACTCCAGCTATACGCGCATGTATTCACATGTATTCGCTCTGCTGTATTCATGAATACATCAGTAAAAAGTTCCTAAAATCAAGGTATTCCATCTATATGCGCATGTATTTACATGTATTCGCGCCATGTATCATGAATACAGTTTCGACAATCACCTTAAAAATAGGCATGTCCAATTGTCTAAGAGAGAGGAAAAACATAAATAGTGTATTTCATGCCTCGATGATAGTATATACCATAAATACTTATTTTGCTATAAGATATAAAAGATAGCTATAGAAAATAATATTTTAAAATAAAAATTTTAATTTACAATAAATAGGGTGTTATAGGAGATAAAATTTCCTATTTTCGTTCTTGTTGGGCTTTCAATGGGGATCTTTCTCTTCTGGCCCGTTTAAGAGTAACTCTGAAAATTAGAACTACTTTTTTAGCTTTCAAATGTGAATTATATATGAAGTGCTTCGCAATCACTACGAGATATGATAGATTTGATTCCTTCCCCCTTAACAAAAACTCTCGGATTCAAGCTTCTGAAATAAATAGAAAGTGGTTCTCCCTTAAATGGGTTCTGCGTAACACAATTTTAGATTAATCGGACGAGTAAATCCTAGGTACCAGATGATTATAATTTATACCCAAAAAGAAAAGTGTTTCGCAATCTAAAATCGAATTCATAAGTGAGTTGCTCAAAATGTTAACTTAGTGTTTAGAACTCAACCATTTTTTTTTCTAAAGTATTTTTTTTTTTCATGCCATACAACAACAACAAAAACTAATGTAACATATACACAGACCTTACTCCTACCTGATGAAGGTAGAAAAATTATTTTTGTAGATCCCCGATTAAAGAAACAACAAAAATAAAGTAACAAACAATAACAACAACAAGGTAATAAGGTAAAAGAAGTAAATGACACAAAGTAATAATAACGAACCAGGAATAAGAAAATACAAAAATAGTGCTAGCCCTACTCGTAAGCCTAGGAGAGACTCACTACTATCTGTTAACCTTCAGCCCTAATTTTAGAACTCCACACCTTCCTATAGAGAGTTATGTCCTCGGTAAGGTGGAGCAATGAATGTCCTGTCTAATCACCTTTCCCAGTACTTCTTTGGCCTACCCCTATCCGTCCTCTGACCTTCCATGGTCAATCTCTCACACCTCCTAACTGGCGCATCTATGTCTCGCATCTTCACATGCCCGAACTACTTCAGCCTCGATTCTCGCAACTTATTCTCTACAAACGTCACTCCCACCTTGTCCCTAATAACTTCGTTCTTGATCTTATCTTTCATAGTATGGTCACGTAACCATCTCAATATTCATTTCGGCTACTTTCATCTTCTAGACATGAGACTTCTGATCGCGATGGGTCAACACTCAGCCGCATACTATATAGTCGATCTAGCCATCACTCGGTAGAACTTGCCCTTAAGTTTTGATAGCTCATTCTTATCACACAAAACATCAAATGCGAGCCTACATTTGATCCACCCAGCATGAATATGATATGTATAATAAAATATATACTAATCATATATACTTTTGTTAAACGAGGAAGAATGATTTGAAAATATCTGTAGAATTATGCACACCTTCTCTTCGGATCGATATGTGTTACCACCAATAATTCTCTTTGCGGTTTCTCACATAATCACTTACGGAATACTGTAATTTCACTCTAATCCAAAATGTTTTGCTCTCAAGGATTTGATTATGCCAAATTGACATTATAGCCAATAGCGGATCCAGTTCTCGACCTACGGGTTCACGTAAATTCGGCAGCTTTCATCCAAACAGTGTAAATATGTTTCAAAAATTCACTAAATATCTATAAATATTTAAATGTGAACTCAGTTAATATTGAAAATTTACTCGAGATCATTGCAGGAACCATAAATATCAAATCCTAAATCCGCATAGCTATGCTTAAGTTGTTTTGAGCCGAAAGAAGGGTCCTTTTCCACTATCATATCATATCATATCAATAAAAAAGTAAATTTTGTGAATGACCCAATGGTATGTTGAAAGCTGCTTCAACCCAACAAGGTAACTTCTTTTGAAGCATAGCATATGCAACAACTCTTGTGTTTTTACGCTGAAAGAAACCGCGTCGATTTTCCTTGACTGAGTTACGAACAATTGAACCACTAACTATGAAAAAAACATTATAATAACTGGAATAGTATTGATTAATGGATTCTGAATCTGGGACATAACAACGTATACAAGAAAATTAGGGTCAACTGAAATTAAAAAATGTATGAAGTCATTATAATTACCTGTGCAAGCAAATTAAGCTTTGATTCGAACACAATTCTTATATTCTCTTAGTTAATCAAAGAACCGTTGGTTTCAAGATTGTTTGTCACTTCAAGAAAGAGCCATCTGGAAGTGCGGTGGGATTACAATAGTGTTGCTATGGCAATTATTTATGTATTATATTATTTTTCTTGATCCAAACTTAGATATGGACAAGTCAATTCCATTTAATATCTACCACAAAATAACATCATTACTGTTTCGCATGCTTGCCATTTTTAACAATACTAGTCTCTGAACACACAAAATGTGTATGAAAATAATTGTGATTACAGGTATATTGTATATAATAACTTTGTTTGAAACAGAATTATAAATTAAAAGTTACCACTACAATATCGAATACTTTATGTATAATTATATTAGTTTTATTTCATGAATATGAATATGTAATGTTGGTATATGTTTTACCCTATTATCCCGGTTCGCTTTATTATTTCCATAACTCTAAGACATAAATATCCTTTTTATAAATAATACATAGTTGTTCATGTGATAATTTTATATGTTTTACAAATTATTTAATCATGAATTTTATCTAATGCAAAAAAAAGAAAATATTGAAAATTATTTTAGAAAGAAATTGCACACTTATCATTCATTTTCTGACAGAAAATGTTGTATTTTGTTTTAAAATGTCTTTTTGTTCCTTTTTTTTATTTTATTATAGAGAAGCACCTACTATAGCCCCTTACAAAGCAAGGTGTTTTGCTAGAATACAATTTCTATTAGAAATACAATTTTGACTAATAATCGAGTGCAAAATCTTTCACATAGTCATACGTGAAACATCATCAGCTAAGCTTTCATTTTAAACTGTCAGTATGAATACATATAAAGAAATTGAGAACCAAATAAAAAAACTAAAATTAACACTCAATGAACATATACTACCATAATTGCTACAACAGTTTTGAGTGACCCGAATTAATATAGACTCAGAAACTTTTACATATACAGTCCAAAAATTATGCACCAAATAAAGAAAAAAGAAAAAAGAAGATGAAAACGTTACATGAACCAGTTACTTCATAATTTAGTAGAGAAACCCTGTTGTATTGGTAAAAAATATATAGCCTTACACGTGTACAGATTTTGGATGACTCAGCCAACCAAGTGGACCAATCAAAATATCACACGCGGATGCGGGATAAAGAGATACGGTCGATACAAGGAATCAACCACGGAAAGATCACCAAAGAAGAAAGGGCACGGTCACAACGAATCCGGACACAATAATAGGCCGATTCAAAGATCAGCAATCAATGTCCCGTACGTTATGCAACTCTTAAAATAACAGTTACTATTCATCTCTGTAACGCCTCATAAATGCAATAATTAAGCATTTAATAGGCTTCATGACAGAAATACAAACGTTGTACTAGGAGACCATCCCTATAAAAGGAATGTTAATGTAACAAACGAGAGGATCAGATTTTTGGGACATAAAGGCCACTTTTATTCTTTCGCTCTCAATTATTGATATTTACTCTTTATTTGGTTGATTTGATTATCAGTAACCCGAGTTTTTCTTAAATTAAGCTTTAGTCAAAAGAATTCATTTTTTGGTTAAACAAATTGGTTCCGTTACCGGAAATTCTGGTAATCATCGTTTTTCATTACCAATCGATATCCTTAAAATCATGTCAAATTTCAACAACAACAACGTCAGCAATAATGATGATAACAACCAGCAAAGGAGTGAAACTCCAGCTTCAACTCCTCCTCGAGGAACTCCACGAACTTCAAGAGAACCATCTCCCGAGAGAGCTGGCAATCGTAACAACAATGAACAGACAGTGGAATCAGATCAAAGAAAGCAAATGATCGCATAATACGTGGGACAAGCTTTGCGAGAATTTACAAGAGGATTACCACAAGTACCTCTAACACCACCGGCACTGTCACTAAATAATGTAACTCCAGTGGAAGATTTACAAGCAGACTTGACAAATTCAACCAAGAATGAAACTCTCAATACATCTCCTGAAACACGACCAGGTACGACTAGTAATTCAGAATTACAAAATTTACTATTAACTATGCAGAAGCAGATAAAAGAACAGAACGAACGCATCGAGCAAATTCCTGGTGTTCCACCTGTTATCAAAGGAATTGATGCTGATAGATACTCTCAACAACCTTGGAAGCCAAGTGCAGCCCCACTACTTATACCTAAGAAGTTTAGAATGCCTGATGTCCCCAAATATGACGGCACGACTGACCCACGTGATCACGTGACTGCTTTCACTACTGGAGTAAAAGGCAACGATTTGACAAAAGAGGAAATAGAATCAGTCCTTGTCAAAAAATTTGGAGAAACACTCACGAAAGGAGCCTTAACCTGGTATGCTCTTCTCCCCGAAAACTCTATAAATTCTTTTGCTGAACTTGCAGATTCATTTATAAAAGCACATTCTGGTGCACAAAAAGTTGAAAAACGAATGGAAGATATATTCAAAATAAAACAAGGAGACAAAGAATTGCTCCGTGAGTTTGTAGACATGTTTCAAAGAGAAAGAATGCAACTACCAAGGGTACCTGACAATTGGGCAGCTATGGCATTCACAAGCAACTTGAATGAGAAAAGTTCAGAAGCCACGAGACGACTTAAAGAAAGTCTAAGAGAATTCCCATCCACAACATGGAATGACGTACAATACTAAATTAAGAATTGAAGAAGATATAATTACAAGATCAAAAGATGAAGAATATCACAAAACAAGGCAGCCGAAATCAGAGAAAAAGTCAGGTAAAAACAGGTATGATCCTTACTTAGGACCCTTAAGACGTGACCAACGTCCTAGGTTTGAAAATACAAAACTTTCAGGAAGATCCAGAAGAGATCAAGATGAACAATTCCGGAATATTACCCGAATTGGACACCATAACTTTAATATAAGTAGCACTGAGCTTGTCTCAATACTGAGCAGTATGGGAGACAAGGTTAAATGGCCTAAAGAAATGCGTTCCAACCCTAACAGGAGGAACCTTGATCAATGGTGTGAATTCCATAACGATCACGGCCATAGGACGGCAGACTGTAGATATTGACAAGGTGAAATAGAACATTTATTAAAGCAGGGTTATTTAATGGACTTGTTTAGTGATAAAGGTAAACATACATATTTGAAGAACAGGCAGGAACCACCAAAGCCACCTTCCCCAAAGCGAACTGTCAATGTAATACACGGAGGAGAAGAAGTAAACGGGATAATCTGCCAATTAACTTCAAGAGTCACGAACACTCAGGGAAAGCGGGTTCGAAAAGAATTGAGCGAAGAACAAATATATTTTGACAACACAAACTTTGGTGGATTGACACTTCCCCACAATGACGCATTGGTAATATCCTTACTAATTCATGACACTAACGTTAAAAGGGTGTTGATTGATCCAGGCAGTTCAATCAATATGATTTTGATGAAAGTTATAGAAGAAATGCTAGTCGAAAACACATTGATTCCAAAGGTTCGAGCCATATCTGGGTTTGACAATTCAACAATGATAACTAAAGGTGAGATTGAACTCAACACTTACGCTGAAGGGGTCATCAAAAAGGCAAAATTCCAAGTCATTGATACATAAATGACTTACAACGTTATCCTGGGAAGACCATGGATTCATGATATGAAAGCAGTTCCATCTACTTTACATCAAGTAATAAAATTCCCTTCCAAATGGGGAATAAGGAAGATCAGGGGCGACCGACAAACCTCAAGAAATATTAATTCGATATCTACTAACGGTAAAAGAGATACAGAAAAAACAACGAATTGTCACACAGAGGTTTATCAACCAACAGGTACGGCACAAACTTTTGATCAGTTACGTACCAAAAAAATAGATATTCTAATAGGTACGGAAGAAGATAAGGAGCCAGAACATACAGACATAGACTCCATGCCAGATGTCATTCATGAATTAGAAGAGGAAGAATGTATCAAAACAACTGCTGAAGAACTCGAGGTTGTTCCCATTTCAGAACAAAAGCCCGAAAGAAAACTCTACATTGGCGTGAAATTGTTAGAAAAACTAACTCCATAACAAAAAGGTACGTTTATCAATTATTTAAAAACTAATGAAGATTGTTTTGCGTGGTCCCATTCAGATATGATAGGTATCCCACCAGAAGTGATGACTCACCAGTTAAATGAAGATCCATCGTTCGTACTTGTTAAACAAAAGAAACGAAAGCAAGGATCTTTCAAGAATGAAGTAACCAATGAAGAAATTCAAAAGCTTTTAAATATAGGGTCGATACGAGAGGTAAAGTACCCTGACTGGATAGCTAACACCGTAGTGGTACCCAAAAAGAACGGCAAATGGCGGGTATGTGTTGATTATACTGATTTAAATAAAGCATGTCCTAAAGATTCATTTCCCTTGCCACATATAGATCAAATGATCGATGCAACCGCAGGTCATGAATTATTAAGATTTTTAGTTCATATTCTGGTTATAATCAAATCAAAATAGACCCATTGGATGAAGAAAAAACTTCCTTTATTACTAACAGGGGGACTTATTGCTATAATGTTATGCCCTTTGGATTGAAAAATGCAGNATCTATCTATCACTTTCGATATTTTACGCAGGTACAACATGAAACTCAACCCAGAAAAATGTGCCTTTGGAGTACAATCTGGTAAGTTTTTGGGATTCATCGTATCTAATAGAGGAATAGAGGTAAATCCGGCACAAATAAAAACTATAGAAGAAATACCTGAAATTTTGAAAAATAAAAAAGAAGTCCAAAGATTGAAAGGAAGAATAGCAGCTCTAGGGAGATTTATTTCTAAATCATCAGAAAAAAGCTTTAAATTCTTTACAG
>ML255886.1:0-20825 GCA_005239495.1 Nicotiana undulata
CACCACACTTATAAGCAGGAGGCTACAGGGCATTTAGGATTGTCACTCTTTCTTCTTACTCTAAGATCATGTAATAGAGCTCAATTGTAAGAACTCGATTTCCTAACTCAATCTTATTCATAATACGACGATGCCTACATCCAGAAAGACGGTTGATAAGACATATAACTATGGAAGTGTTGAGTTAGAGGAACTCGATTCTGCATCTTTCTTATGATGAGTAAATGTGAGGTCTTCAACAGATCATGCGTGTACTAAAAGGTGTACGGTTCTTGATAAGGAGATTTTAGGAAAGAATACTTATCCACTCACGGAACAGGAAGTTAGATACAAGTTGCAGCAAGTAAAAGAAACAAAGTAAAGAAGGGTACGGGGTACCTAGTTAATAAAGATTATCATTATTTACCATTTAGGAAGGGAGATATAAGCATTTTGAATTACCTTCAACTGTAATAGATGTACGTACAATCGGTCACACCAATCTCAGTCATGCCGTATGGGAGCTAATAGATATGGTTTAAGAGAAGGACACGATAGTAGGATCCGGCTGGGGTTAGAGCAACCCAAAATGATGAATGGATGGTTTGCGTTAGTTGACATTTTCGAAGGATATTACAAATGTGCTAAAAGATCTCCTTGTGAAACACCCAGACGATGCACTGTAAGATAGTACAGCTAGATATGAGTACTGCAAAGATAGGCACTGGAAGCCTCGAAGAGATAAATATTACCTTGGTATGGAGCCCATCTCTAGTAGAGAAAGAATGTTAGGCAACATGAAGAGCCAGTAGGTGGAGCAAGGGGAGCTAAAAGCAAAAGAATGTCTTATTCAAGTTTTTGGAATAAAGTAACAGATATAAATGATATAAGGAAATAAGGAGGGAGTAAATGATGCATTATGAGTAAGATGTGATACATGGATGACAACGGTAGATCGAAAAGATGACAGTATTACAGAATGTATAGTCAAGTAAAGGAAAAGACAAGAGGTGATAGGCCTTGAGACAACAAAAGAGTATAGGCCATAAAGTCATATCCGCATTTTAAGAAATAAGTTCGTGGCTGCAACGCGACTACCTGAAGGAAAAGTTAAACCACAGAGTAATAAGAACTAGTATGGACTGGTGAACAAGATAAACTAAGCATGAATTAGGGACTAAGTGATTTGATAATAGTCGGCATTATGAGAATTTTATAGGTTGCCTTTCGGAGATAATAAAATGGACGACAGAAGAATAACCTTTAAAGGTCATTCAGGAAAATGCTTCCCTAAAGCAAGCAATGTAAGCAAAGTTAAGCTTAAGAGACTATATGTGCCAGTTACACTAAGTGCCACCATTGAGAGTGAGGAATTTTGTTATCCTTGGTACAGAAGGATTACCGCAAGGCGAGTAAGGGTCACTGATGATGCGAAAAGACGCCAAAGATGGAGAGGAAAAATCTCTATAGGCAGGTCATCGTAGCTCCAAGTCTTAGTACTCCCCTAAAGGGGGAAATATGGAATGATAAAGGAAGAATGCGATAAAAAAATGAGAAAGGGATGAGATTGCACTTATTCGAATCCTATAAATATGCTATGATTCCTGAACGTTATGTAAGCACGACGTCAGAAAAAGGAAGTAAGGGTTTTTGCCCGGAAGGTTATTGATAAATAAGGAGTCAGTGCAAGAGGTAAGTTGGACAAAGGAAATAACCCAAGAGAGATTACGCGGAATATGGATATGAGAATGGGTTGACGAGTAATTAGTAGTTGTTCAAGAAGAGCCTAGTCCTGACTAGACAAGAAGTTACAGACGGATCAACGGATCATGCAAGACAAATATAGTAAACCCCAACATGGATAATTTAGACTCGCAGTAATGTCATTATAATACTTGAGATATATTCAAATAGGAGTCGGGGTAGTTAAAGGTACCGTATGAGGGGATAAAAGAATGTACCACTGGGAAGGCAGTCAAAATATCAGTTCAGAAGAAACCCTACAAGCACAAAGGCACGGAGGTAGGCAACTACGGATGATTATAGGCAAGGAAGGACATCAAAAGGTCCATAATAAGCTCACAACTTTACGAAAGTCAAGGGTTCTCCCTAAGTACTATAATGAAAGACTAGCTGAGGAAATAAGGAAAAAGGGTTCTACCTAAGCACAACGACCTAAAGAGGAATGGTAGTGTAACAACAGTCTCACAACAACATTGGAAGCACTCCAAAAGAAAAGTGGCCCCTACCGTGGCTAATGAACGGGAAGTAAAATTAGAAGTAATATTCGAGATCATATAAGTTGCACAAAAACTCTGGCATGTGTGCGCACTAAGATAAGCTAAGTATGGACACAACACGGGGGGCGGAAAGACCAGGAGAAGTAATAGCTTACCTTGAAATAAAGCTAAGATGGAACGAAAGAAATTATTTGATCAATGATCCAGAGTTGGTTACATTATGAACGCCCTTAAGGGTTCGGAGTTTTATACATGCAGCATATACAGCCGTAGAAGATTCTTGTATACGTTAAAAGAAAGAATAGAGCCCAGGTCATAAACGAAGGATTACATTGTCAAAGGATTGTATCATGCATATTCCTCACCGCCCATAAATGGCTAAACAGAATAACTAATACCATGAACCCCAGAGCGGGAGATAATTTAAGCCGACATAAAGGCCGATCAGAAGAAAGAGGAAACTAAAGAGTTACATCAACGAAGTAAATATGGAATTCGGTTATTGGACCCAGAAATTATAAAAATCGTGATTGAGAATATTGCAGCATTACTCTTAATATCAGAGGTGCAAGGGAGATATTACAACAACCATATTATATAAAGGTTCTACGATAAAGCCAGTTAGAAGAAGTACTAGCCTCATAAGAAGTCAGTATGAAGCTCCCACCGAATTGTGTATGCCCAGAGGTGCAAGTATTATAATAGAGCTTCAAGTTGTGAACGTGAATTATACCTATGTGGAAGGGAGGTCATGAAAGAGATAAAAGATACGATGCAAGCCTTTAAGGTAAGAAAGGTAAAGGGGAACAACATATAAGATACTCAAATGCAGAAGGTCGTGAATAGTCCATACTAAAGGCTAGAAGTGCAGGGATTCAATATCCAGGAATGATAGCAGCATCGTCAGTGGAATACTTCCCAACCTATGGGTTTTAAGTACCGAAAGGTCTAATTAAAGTGTAAAAGAGGAGTTAGAGACGATGCGGTGTCTCGCTTGATGTTCTAGAAAATGCATGGGAATTCATCGCAAGCTAAAATATGATAGAACGACAAGGTTTTCGAAAGACAAGTGTAAGGATAAGGAGAAGGCAAGTGAGAAGGTGACGAAAATGAATAAATCCTCGGGATTAAACCTGTGAAAACAAAGGAGCTGATGGTTCCTCTAAGGAACTCAAAGGAGTATAAGACTAATAACATCTAGAAGAAATTAAATATTGCCCTGGTAGTGGAATGAGGGTGTGATTGTGATAGATAAAGAATGGCGTTTGGGCCTTCGATTGATTAATGATATGAAGAGGATTTCATGAATTGTAAGGGACTAAAATACCCATATAAGGTGAGTCACATTAGGATGCTATAAAGTACGATTATGAAAATATAGTATCACCCCTAGGATCAATCTAATTACTCCTGATATCCCTGATGAGACGCGAGCCCTAGCGGCGGTGTTACATAGAAGATCAAGTTATCAGTGGTAGATGATGAATCAATATTAAGGTGAATCAACAATAGATGTATAAAAGTTCAACAGTATGAGATGAGATTAGACCATCGGTCTTAAGGATAAGCAACGAGAGTAACCTGGAGTTGGTTGCAGACCTTAGAAACGATAAATCGATGTAAGAATTATGGTATAGTATAACCTACGTAGATGTAGTAAAGTCATACTAATGGATAACCAGGTCTATGAAATAAGGTATAGCCATATTCGCAAGTTCTACAAAGTACCGAGCGAGGAACTTCAGTACACCTATAGATGCCTAGAGAGGCATCCTATTAAGCCTTGTATATGTTTACAAAGTAAGGCAAAGAGATTGGCTAAGAGCTAAAGGAAAAAGGAGAGAAGAGTCGCATAGGCACACTTACAAGGTCAATATCGTAGAGGTTGCATGATAGAAGGTAGCAACAATTACGAAATTTGAAAGAACTCGATCACAAGTCATGGCATGGGAAAAAGACCTAAAGGGGGGAACGCCCTTGCCTTTGGATTTATTCACAAAACAACTACCTAAATGGCAATGAGAGTATTAAGGTATTCACAAGAGCTATAATTTATAAAAATGATAAGAGCATCAGTCAACATTCGAGGACGAATGTTCCAAAGGGGGGAATGATGTTACGCCCCGCAATATTACGACGATGTAGCACCCTGTAGTATTGTACGTTGAATTTATCATAAGGTAATTGACACCAGTCCAAGAAAAAGATTATTTGGAGATTATAAAGATTATGCTATTTCAAACAAGTGATGAGTAAATTAGTGAAGGTGAGAGGGTAAGAAAATCGATAAAATGAATTCCGTTGAAATTTGTTATTTTGGGATAAGATACGGCCCAATCTAAAAGACCCGATATTTATGGACTAGTACCATACAAGGTACCATATGGCCATGATAGTAAGGTGTACAAGGTATGTAAAAAGTGAGTAATATTTTAAGTAAGTGGAAATAATTCTCAATTATGTGGGTAATTGGTTAATTATTGGGTAATGGGATATTACCTAGTTCATTAATAACTAGTGGTGGATTAATTAAAAAAAAAAAGACTTTGGATAAGGACCCAAAGCAATGACGTGGCGGACCACCAATTCAAGATTTGTGACTCATATGTCACTAGGCTAAGTGGCAAGTCTTAACAATATGTGTCATTTCCATTTTAATAAAGGAAAGAGATTAATGTTTTTCATATCTATCCTTAAGAAACCTAAGACAAACATACATCCTTATATGCATTCAAAAGCAAATATTGGTATGTCACAAACTTAAGTCATGAACGTAACGCAAGATAAGAATCTTCAACAATTCATAAGGAGATGAATGGGAACGTTACTGTTCAAATAAAGAGGCCATACAAAAGTTTGATAAAATTCACCAAAATGAGATGTTCTACCTCTACCAAGTAGCGATCTTCAACAAGGAATTCATGCGAAGTTATACGGATTTTTCCCTACTCCGATCTCGCCGTCACGTGTTTTGTTGCAATTAACGTGAGTTAAAGGGATTATCAAGAGAATCGAATCAGGTATGTTAAGGCTATCCCTTCTTTCTTTTGGCATGTTCCATGTGATACGAACAAAACGTGCAAATGCACAAATTCCATAAATGACTCTATTCATAGAAGTATTAGAGATATCTATGTTCTTGAATTTCCTTGTGTCATAATACTTTATCATCTGTTCATGGGTCTCAGAAAAATATGAAAGTTGAAAAGACTTTACTTTATGATATTACTCAAAGGCAAAATGGCCTTATGAAGCTCCGAAAGATTTTATTAAAGTACTTTTCATGAATTGCATTCATGTGCATTGACCCATGACCAGATGGCGTTATATACGCGTATATATGTAAATATATGTATATGGGATATGGGAAAAGGTTATGGCGTTATATACGCACCACCACCTGATCAGCTGGTATATGATGATGATGTTGCCCACAGTGGCTGAAATATGATTCAAACGGCGTTATATACGCGTATATATGTATGTATATTCAAACGGCGTTATATACGCGTATATATGTATGTATATATATGTATATGGGATATGGGAAAGGTTATGGCGTTATATACGCACCACCACCTGATCAGCTGGTATATGATGATGATGTTGCCCACAGTGGCTGAAATATGATTCAAACGGCGTTATATACGCGTATATATGTATGTATATTCAAACGGCGTTATATACGCGTATATATGTATGTATATATATGTATATGGGATATGGGAAAGGTTATGGCGTTATATATGCACCACCACCTGATCAGCTGGTATACAATGATGATTTTGCCCACAGTGGCCGATATGATATGATGGGATGCCCTCAGAGGCTGATGATGTTATGAAACATATACCTATGCACGACATGACATTCATACGCATATGCATGATACTAAAAGTGATTTATTATTTACAGAGTTATCCAGACATACAGGTTGAGTCAATTACTTTATATCTCTTCCATGTCTCTTATGTATTTATTTATGTGCCTTACATACTTAGTACATTATTGGTACTGACGACCCTTTTGCCTGGGGACGCTGTGTTCCATGCCCACAGGTCCCGATAGATAGGTCGAGAGCCCTCCAAGTAGGCTATCAGCTCAGCGGAAGATGTTGGTGTGCTCCATTTGCTTCGGAGTCGCTTGTTTGGTTAGTATGATTTAGACGTATATTGTTTGGTATGGCGGGACTCTATCCCGACCTTTATGACATTTATGTACTCTTAGAGGCTTGTAGACATATGTTGTGTACGTGAAAGATTGTACGGCCTTGTCGGCTTATGTTTTGAGTTTATAAATGATCATGTTGGCCTATTAGGCCCGTATGTCACGTGTATATGATGATGTAATAAGATAGATACGTTACGTTGGTACTCGGTTGAGTAAGGTACCGGGTGCCCGTCGCGGTCCATCAGTTTGGGTCATGACACTATGAAGGCGAACAATCTCCCGAATACATAATTCAGCCAACCGCTCCAAAGTATAAGTACTTGCCGCAGGAATGAAATGTGTTGATTTAGTCAGACTATCCACAATAACCCAAATTGTGTCGAATCTCCTCTAAGTACGGGGAAGCCCAACAATGAAGTCCCTAGTGATACGCTCCCACTTCCACTCAGGAATCTCTATCTACTAAAGCAAACCACCAGGTCTTTGGTGCTGTTACTTTAACTGCTGACAATTTAAGCAACGAGCCACATACGCAACCATGTCCATCTTCATCCTTCCCCACCAATAATGTTGCCTCAAGTCTTGGTACATTTTAGCTTCCCCTGGGTGAATAGAATACTTAGAACTGTGAGCCTCCTCAAGGATCAACTCACGAAGTCCATCAACATTAGGCATACATAACCGACCCTACATCCTCAAAACACCATCATCTTCAACTGTAACCTGTTTGGCATCGTCGTGCCGAACTGTGTCCCTAAGGACCGCCAAATGTGGGTCATCATCCGGCCGCTACCGAATACGCTCAATTATGGAAGACCGAGCGATTGTACAACCTAGAACACTGCTGGGGGAAATATCCAACCTCACGAACTGATTAACCAACGTCTGAATGTCTGAAGCTAACAGTCTCTCACCAACCGGTATATACACAAGGCTGCCCATACTCACCGCCTCTATTTTCATAATAGTTTCTCATAGCCAATTACGGAATTATCAACAGCTTCACGTTAACAATAATCCCCTTTCAACCTTCACAATATTGATGACGAGGTACGATTCATGAAGACCTTATAATTATATACCCGAATTAACGTGTCTCATTTAACGCCACACGGGCGGGCACATACCTCGTAGGTCAAAGCTCAATAATTATAACACGGATTTGGCAAATTATGCATAGTTAATTAATTAATTTAATTCATTCATTCATTTATTTATTTATAATTATTATTATTATTATTATATAGAAATATTTTTGAATAACCTTAACAAGCATGACTCTCTATTAGTACTATAGTAAAATTTTAATTCACAAGGGAGAATTTAAACACAAGAATTTACATCACAAGGATCTCATCCTTACATAACTTCCACCGCAGCTCGTAGCCCGATTTAAACACACCAGATCATATTAAAACGCGAGGATCTCGTCCTCAATTATGAATCACAAGCAACATGTGTATCGTGCCAATCAAAACATTCCATTTCCTTCCTTTAAATATTTTCCGTTAAAGAAAATTACAACACGTAATGATAGACACAGTTATCTCCATAGAATTTCTCAATACAAGTATTCACATAAGTATATCTTTGAGTTACGAAGCTCACCCGAGAGTAGAGAATATTAGAAGAATTTTATTAGATACGCATAACCGTATTAAGTTCAGGAAATCATCATTTTATAATAATTAGAGGTTGTTCTTGTAATGACACCATTAGACGTAACGACCTCAACCATACCATAGAAAATATATCAACAGGCTGGGTCTCCACCTCTAGGAATCTAACCTCCACTTTCGACATCCTGACCCCTTTTTCCTAGATGGTCATGTAGATTGAATTGTAACTGCAATGGGGCACGTAGCTTGAGTGTTCTGATGAAATATGACTCTCCCAAGTCTAGGACAATTTCTATCACTAGCTGAAATGAAGTATCAAACTGCCCTGGGTCATCCAAAATTTTACAATCATGTTTGAGTCCTTTAATGAGTCTAGGGACTCGCCCTCTGGCTATATGAACCAAAGTAGGAGTATGACAGGCTAACTTATCAAACCTAAGGGCATGTTCTAACATTGTCATGGTGACCTGACACAATCGTTCAAACCCTAAGCGCCACACAAAGATGGAATGTTCGAGAAACAACTCTTTCAAAATCATTATGAGAACTGAGTCAAATAGTTGATGTTGCACTGGCTGGTCGTCCTCCTCGTAGGCTTGCCTCAACCACCGGCGGCCAGTTTCTCCTTTACCATGTTGACTCAACACCGATGAGCTACACCACTTATTCATATGCTCTTCGTTATTCTTAGGGGTAACTTTTATCGTTATTGATGCACAATTATCGCAAAGGCAAGGCTCTATACAGATAAACCTTGGCACGAACCATATAGTCTAGAAGCTTGTTAACCACTGTACTCCCTCTGGAGCACCGCAAAATCCGCAACCGTGACTTCCACGCTGAGTAAACCTTCTGTAGATTTAAAGTTGGTTATATGACTCCTTTGGTACTGAGGTTTAGGGTTATTAAGGAGGCGGACATATCGCAAGTCCCAGCTTTATCTCTCGCAAAATCTCAGGCCTTATACATTCCAAGCCAAAATCGATATAGCACATGACCCCGCAATCTATTCATTGACGGTGGACTTTTCCACTTGGAACGAAGTCATAGGTCACAATGCCTGATAATCTAAAATTTTAAACTTCACGGCTCATATAAATTGACCCCGTTAATTTTAACTATTCCCTTGTTATGCAACACTGGAGTAGCTATAAATCCTTCTTGTATATAGGCTAGTCCAACATGTACCGACTGAGCTAGAACCTCCGTGTCGAGATCCATTTGAGACTGTACAATAGGTGCTGATGTTCGATCTTTAGACTGAGCTCCGCTTCTGTCTCTTCCCCTAATCGTAGCTGTCATTGAGGCTTCACCTCTTGTCCGGTTGTAGACGTTTTGCGTGTTGTCGAGATTTGTGAGAGGACAAGAATAGACAAGTTCAATCATCAATGGTAGAATATATTCGCACGATAGAGTAGAATAGAAGTGAAATTGTTCCTATCTTCATAGCCTCTGTGAGATAAGTACAGATGTCTCCGCACCGATCCTTCAAACTCTACCAAGTTTGTTCGTGAATTGTGAGACCTAAGCAACCTAGTGCTCTGATACCAACTTGTCACGACCCAAATTATCAACCTTAGGGATCATGATGGCGCCTAACACCACGCTTTCTAGGCAAGCCAACGTTAGAGTTCGATTAGCTATTTACCTTTGATTATCCATTTAAACATAATAAACAATTATAAAATAAACTTAAGCTACTGACTTTCAATGAATAATTCCAAACATAAAATAATAAACACTTAAATAAACCGAGCCACGAACTAATTATATAAGTAACTCTAGAACTACCCTAGGGTCTGATGTCACAATTAACGAACTACTAAAAAATACAACCAATAATGGGCTGAAAGAAATAGTGTAACTGTTCTGAATATAATAAAATAGTTTTATAAAAATAGGAGAAGACTCTCGGGATCTGCGAACGCCGGCAGATATACCTCGTGTCTCTGAATAAATGAATAGCCGCTCTAAATATCTCTATTGCTGGTCGATACCTGGATCTGCATAAAAGAGTGCAGAGTGTAGTATCAGTACAACCGACCCTATGTACTGAGTAAGTGCCGAGCTTAACCTCGACGAAGTAGTGACGAGGCTACGACAGGGCATTAACAACATATAACATGTGAGAATAATATATACAATAACGCAATAGAACAATTCTACACAAACAAGAAAATATAACTGGGACAATAAATATAAGGCAAGAAGGAAATCTAAACAACTAATTAAGTACTGCAATAACAATGAAATAACTCAGTCGCCTTTTCTAGGCCTCAGCCATAACCAATTCTCAAATAAGTTTTCAAATTTCCAAACTTTAACTTTAAATAAAAGTAGTGCCAAAATATGAAAAATAGTAATATAAAATAGTAATTTTTCAAATCTTTGTTTTTCTTTGAAAATTAATAAAAACAAATATGAATGTCCTCCCTTATCGCTCCTTGTTGCAGTGTGCAACTCGCTCCCACCTGTCCACCCTTATTGCTCCTCCCTAAATATATCACCCTTATTACTCCTGTTGCGGCGTGCAACCCGATCCCACATGTCCACCCTTATTACTCCTTGTTGCGGCGTGCAACCCGCTCCCACCAGACATATCATATCAATTTATTCATAAATTTTACAATTCAGGCCAAGCCATTCACAATACTTTTATTTCCAATATTTCAAACAGAAAACAGTATAGCTCGTAAGCTTCAACCAATATCATTCACAATAAAACCAACCAGAATATATGTAAACACTGTAACACTGTCAACCCAGCTCAGTCTTTATGAACCATGATAAAATCAAGAGAACAGCCAACACTTTTAATACATTTTCCACAACAATTGGCAACAATCAATTGAAACCAAACAACCATGTAAACCTCAACAATCATAAAATAGTTGAACTGCAATTCTCATAACTTTCTCAATATTATCAAAAATGAAACCAACAGGAACATATATATATATATATATATATATATATGTTCCTGTTGGTTTCATTTTTGATAATATTGAGAAAGTTATGAGAATTGCAGTTCAACTATTTTATGATTGTTGAGGTTTACATGGTTGTTTGGTTTCAATTGATTGTTGCCAATTGTTGTGGAAAATGTATTAAAAGTGTTGGCTGTTCTCTTGATTTTATCATGGTTCATAAAGACTGAGCTGGGTTGACAGTGTTACAGTGTTTACATATATTCTGGTTGGTTTTATTGTGAATGATATTGGTTGAAGCTTACGAGCTATACTGTTTTCTGTTTGAAATATTGGAAATAAAAGTATTGTGAATGGCTTGNGTACCACAAGGGAACCAAATAAACAACCAATACTCTTTCAAAAATAACCACAGTAATATTTAACAATGAAATAACAAAGCCAACTAGTCATAGAAATAATAATGAACAAAGAACAATTAAGGCAAGCATCAATTAAAGGGAATGGGAAAGGGATCATGTTTATCAGGAAAATTGGGTGGTGCATAGATACTCGTCACCTCTTCTATACACCACGCCCATGCATTTCACATAGCAAACAAGTGGGGATTCATATTCCCTCAAGTCAAAGTTAGACCAAACACTTACCTCAATTTCGCAGGCCACTCACTGTTCAATTATAGCTTTTCCTTTAGAATCCTGCTCTAACTTGCTCGAATCTAATCATAATTAACTGAATATAATTAATTAAGGCTAAAGGAACTAGCTTTAATAAAAATTACAATTTTTTCTAAATTTTCTCAAAATAAGTAAAAACTCGACCCCGGGCCCGCTTGGTCTAAACTCGGGGTTCGGACCAAATTACGTTTACCCATTCACCCACGAACCCGAATATACAATTAGTTTCGAAATATGACCTCAATTCGAGGTAAAGATTCGATTTTTACAAAATTTCCTAATTTTACCCAAAACCTCAATTTTTACCATGAGAATTCCTAGTTTTCTATTTAAAAGTGATAAAAATATTGGGTAATCGAAAGAGTAAGGTTTAGAATTGATTACCAACAACTTGGGGATGAAATTTGATGAAGAAAATCGTTCTTAGGGCTGTGGGGTTCGAAAATTTGAACAAGAAAAAGTCTGCCCGTTTTATATATATTTTTCTGCCAGTTATTATGCCTCTTTTCTTATGTCAAACGATCCTGAAACTCGGTTTTTATGTCTCCAATGGATTTCTTGTCAAATTCTAATCAAGTTAGGCTTTTGAATCACTCAATTTGACCTTATAATGAAGAAAATATGTAGGTTTTAATATTTGCAAATAGTGCAGATTTTTAATAAGCCGTCAGTGGCAATTTCGTAATTAACCTGAACAATCTGTCAACCTTAGTAAAATGACCATAAAATCCTCATACGATGTCCAAATTCGATGATTCTTTTTGCTACGGGTCCATAATTACGATATGGTTCTAATACTTCATTCAAAACTGAAATCAGAGCTCATTTGTTCAATATGATATCATTTATGCTTGAAGAAACGACGTCGAAACATAAGAAAGAACGAGCGCAACACAACCCAAACCTATTTGAAATTCACCTGAGCCCTCGGGGCTCTAAAACAAACATGCACGTAAGTCTAAAAGCATCATACGGACTTGCTCGTACGATCAAATCATGAAAATAACATGTAAAACTATGAATTAAACCTCAAAACTCATTATTTTTCTCAAGAACACTTAAAGTTCACTATTTATCAATCGGACGTCCGAATCACGTCAAATAAATTCCAATTCTCACCAAATTTCGCAGACAAGACTTAAATATCATAACAAACCTGTATCGAGCTCCGGTACCAAAATACGGGCCTGATACCGACGGTTTCAAACGTTAATTCATTTCTTTATTTCATTAATAATTCAGCAAAATAATTTCTTTCAAAAATTAATTTCTAAGGCTTGGGAACCCAGAATTCAATTTCGGGCATACGCCCAAGTCCCACATTTTACTGCGGACCTCCCGGGATCGTCGAAACACAGATACGAGTTTGTTTACTCAAAATGTTGACTCAAGTCAACTAAAACCAAATTTTTAATTCTAAAAATTATTATTTCTTATATTTTCACATAAAAGCTTTCCGATTTCACGCTCGGACTGCGCACGCAAATCGAAATATTTAAAATTAACTTTTTAGGGCTATTTAGCCTAGAACGGAGTCTAACTTCATAAAATGACCCCTTGGGTCATCATAGTTGGAGGGGGAAGTTTAGGAATCACCTCTACTTTCACTTTGCCGACCTCTATTTCCTTCTTAAAGATCTTGTGGCCAAGTAAAGTGCCCTCCTCGACCATGAAATGGCATTTCACCCAATTCAACACCAAGTTTATTTCTTCACACCTTGCCAATACCTTATCCAAATTTGCCATGCAATCATCAAAGGTCTTCTATGAAGACTTCAAGGTAGTCCTCTACCATATCCGTAAAGACCGCCATCATAGACCGTTGAAAAGTTGTCGGTGCATTGCATAGGAAAAATGGCATCCCATTGAAAGCGAAAGTGCCAAAGAAACAAGTGAAAGTTGTCTTCTTGATCTTGCGGGGTAATAAGGATTTGATTGTAGCCCGAGTATCCATCTAGAAAGCAATAGAATGCACGGTCGGCCAACTGATCAAGCATTTGGTCAAGAAAGGGTAGTGGGAAATGGTCCTTCCTTGTGACTTTGTTTAGCTTCCGATAGTCCATGCACAATCTCGATTGGGTCACCGTTCTTGTTGGAATCAACTCGTTTCTATCATTGGTTACCACAATTATGCCCCCTTCTTCAGAACACATTTCACCGGAGAAGTCCACGAACTATCAGAAATTGAGTAGGGAACCCCGGAATCTAACCACTCTATGATCTCCTTTTTGACCACCTCTTGCATGGCTTCATTCAGTCTCCTTTGATATTCAATTGAGGGTTTTTCATCTTCCTCCAAATTAATCTTGTGCATACAAAATATGGGGCTTATTCCCCGAATATTCGTGAAAGTCCATCCAATAGCTTTCTTTCTCTTGTGGAGCACCGCCAATGTAGAATCAACCTACACGTTAGTCAAACAAGAGGAATGAATAACCGATAAAGTAGAGGAAGGGCCAAGGAATTCATACTTGAGATGTGGAGGTAATGGCTTCAACTCCAAGATAGAAGGCTCTTCAATTGAAGGCTTTGTATGAGGGGTTTTCCTATTCTCAAGATCTAAGGAAAGATTCCGAGATGTTGTATGACCCCATGCCTTGTAAAGAATTAACACATTCCATGACGCCATCAATTTCGTCACCATCAAAATTGAGCAAAACGGCCTCCAACATTTCACCCACATTAATCATAGAACTAGTATCATATATAATCACATCGGTCATTCCCAATGGTCTCTTCATTGTACGATCGCCTAATTGTAATCTCATAGATATGTGTCTTGGTCTCCCAATTCCCAATGTCTTGAAAAACAACTAGGGCATCAAGTTGATACTCGCCCCAAGATCACAAAGAGCCTTTGCAAATTCGACACTTCCAATGGTACAAGGAATAGTAAAAGCACCAGGATCTTCCAACTTTTGAGCCATCGAATGCACAATTGCACTCACTTGCTTTGATAGTTTCAAAATTCATCGATGTCTTCTTTGTCACCAATTCCTTTATAAACTTTGCATATCCGGGTATTTGCTCCAAAGCTTCAACTAATGGCACATTTATATAGAGACTCTTCATCGTATCAATGAATATCTTGAATTGATTCTCGCCATTTTTCTTGGCAAGCCTTTGAGGATAGGGAGGACGTGGCTTAGGCAATGGTGCCTTAGATATTTGAACTACTAGTTCCAGTATGTCAATCACATGATCCCTAGACGTATTCACATCCTCTTGAGTCTCTTCTACTGTGTCATTAATATCAATCCGCAATTCATCATTTGCTTACACAACATTGTTCGGGATCTCCTCTTCTTCTACCATTTTCTCATCATCCACAAGTTGCCTTTGACTTGAGGTAGGTGCATTCCCACCTCTTCCACTTCTTGTAGTAACGGCCATGGCATGCCCCGTAGTATTACAACCCTTCGGGTTCACCACCGTATCACTTGGTAGTGCCCCCTTAGGATGAGAATTTAAAGCTTGAGAGATTTGACCCATTTTCACTTCTAAGTTACTTATTGATGTGTTGTGTGAAGCAAGTTGGGCATCAGAATCGGCAATATTCTCCACTATTTTCTTGAACATGTTCTCAATACGACCCATTTCATTATTGGAAGAACTAGGAACATGAGAAGGATAAGGAGGTGGGTTGCTCGGTTGTTGGTACATGGGGGGCCTTTGAAAGCCCGACCCCCAATTTCCTTGGTTGTTGTTCCACCAACCTTGATTGTTGCCTCCCCAATTTCCTTTGTTATTTTTATTTTTCCAACTCCCTTAGTTATTTCCTCCACTCAAAGTGCCTTGATTGTTTCCACTATTCCAATTACCATAGTTGCTAGAATTCCAATTAACTTGATTATTCGAAGGTCTCCATTGTTGTTGACTAGAGCCTTGGTAGTTGTTTCTTTTCCCTTGAAAGTTTTTCACATATTGTACCTATTAATCTTGATAATTGTAAGAATCACCTTGATCAAATCCATTAACATCTTGCACAAAATTGTCCATTCTTTGTTGCACTTGTGGACTTCTTGTTCTTCTCTTGTTTACCATCATATTGACTCCCTCCATAGCATTGACTTGCCTCGGGTTTTGCACTTATTAAGTTGAGCCTTTGCCAATTAGTTTGTGGTGGTTGTCAACTCGGCTATGGTTTTCCCAAGGTCATTTAACTCTTTATGAAGAAGAATCACATTTGGATCACCTTATGGAACATTGGCTCTAGATTGCCACGCCAATGAAGTATCCTCCATCTCATCCAAAATTTCACACGCCTCCGCATACGGCGTAATCATGAAGTTCCCACCGGCAATTTGATTCACTACACATTGGTTGGTGGTATATCCCCCGATAAAAAGTTTGTTGAATCATGTTCTCCATCATATCATTGTTGGGGCACTCTTTCACCATTGTCCTTTATCTTTCCCATATCTCGTGTAGTGTTTCATTGGGCTCTTGCTTGAATGCTAAAATTTTATCTCGAAGAATAGCCATGTGCCCGGAAGAGAAGTACTGTGAAATAAATTTTTCCGATAGTTCTTCCCAAGTACGAATGAAATGATTTGGAAAACGTTCCAACCAATCTAAATCTTTCCCCCGTAGAGAGAAGGGAAAAAGCCTTAGCCTCAAAGCATCCTTGGAGACATTTGTTTAATTGCTTCCCAACACGTATCAACGAACCCCTTCAAATTTTTATATGCATTTTGACTTGGTACACCAGTGAAGAACCCTCGTTGCTCGAACAAAGTTAGAATCACGTTGTTTATTTGAAAGTTTCCCGCCTTAATACAGGGTGAGACTATAGCACTTGCATACCCTTGTTCGGCAACACTCGATGTGGAGCCCCTCGTGGTGGAGGTGGGGGTGGAACGAGAACATTGTCGTGAGGCGGTCTGCCTCGTCTATTGGATTGAGACTCAAGAGGGACCTCATCCATTGCATCATCGTCAACGTCTACATACTTCACTGCTATGTTTCCGAGCTTATTGTTTTCCATAATTGCACCTACAATACTCACACATTACTAACAAGGAAGGAAAATAATATATTCTAAAAACACACATGTATATATAGCTAACACCGACTTTTAGCTCCCCCGACAACGGCGCCAAAAATTGATCTCGTCTAATTTAACACCTCTATTTGAGGATATGAAAATGGTCGATGCAATAATAATACCCAACAGAACTAGGATCGAATTCCATGGGGAGCTACGCGAATGAGTGCTAGTAGTATTTATCTTAGTGCATGGATTTGTATATCTTAATGTGCACTTCCGGAATATTGGGTTTTGTTTTGAAATCTAAGTTAGACTACAATTGCAATTTAAAGAAAGAAACTAGGAAATTGTTTTTAGTTGTTTTTCAAATGATAAAAAGGTTCAGGGTTATGACCTTCACCTAGGTGTTCGCTTAATGAGTTTTAAACTTTAAAGCTTGTTTTATTGGTCGGGGTGTATTATAGCTATCAACCCTCAAGTACTCATTCAATACCTCCCGGTCAGAGAGTAATTTTTTCAGTTTTGGCTTTCTCAAGTCCAAATGGGTATTGAACGAAGCAGTTGATAATAAACTCAAGTCGAGTTTTACTATCTCTAGGTTCAACCCTTTAATTTGGCTTATCAATCTCTCTATTGACCCAATTTCTTGCTAGCCAAGTTTTCCTACACTAAGTCTCTCTTTCTCAAGTAGAGACCAACTCAAATAGGCATGAAATAATGTTTGCAACCATTAATTATTCAAATATAAGCATGATCAAGGCTATATAATCAACACCCAACCATAAACAAGCAATAAATCAAACACCCATTAAGTTCCCATACTAGGGTTGGATCACAAGCCTAGTGAAAATCTAGCTACTCATGCTTAAATTAGAAGAAAAATAAGAATAAGTGATAATTAAACCCTTAATAATTAAAACGATGAAAGTAATATTCAAAAAAGCTTAAAATATCAAAAAATACTAAAAGGAGCAAAGTAAAACATCTAGAGTGGATGCTGATGTCAAAAGTTTACTTAAAAAAGTGAAATGTATAAAGTGCTGAAATTTTCGGACAAAAATGCCCTTTCGAAGGTTCTGCGGCCGCACAATTCTATGTGCGTTCCGCACTTTGGTTTAGCCTGGCAGGAATGGAGACCTGCGGCCGCATAATTCTAAACTGCGGTTGCACTTCTCTCTTTCTACGGGCCGCACATTGCTCTTCTGTGGACCGCACAAATATGATTGGGAACGCGTAGCTGATCTTCTGCGTCCGCACAATAATTGTGCCATCCACACTTTTGTTGAACTTGAATGCAGGTTCTTTGCACTTTTGCTCTTACCTAGGTTCTGCGGCCGCACATTTCACGTGCGGACCACACTTTGCACTTGTCTCTTATGGGATTTTCTTAAACATTTGTGGTCGTAGATGATAATCTGCGGTCCGCACTTTTGAGCTTCTGTGCCTGTTTTTGTCCTCGAGTCCAAATCACTCCTTCTTGAGTTGGATTTCATTTTTGGGGATCATTTTCCACTATTCCTGCAATTAAGCATATTTCATCAGCTTTCGGGAACACAATTAAACGTTTTTGGACTAAACGAGATGAAATTCTAGCATTCAAGCAAGGGCCCAATGAACCACTACACGAGATATGGGAAAAGTATATAACAATGGTGAAAGAGTGCCCTAACAATGATATGACGGAGAACATGATTCAACAAATTTTCGATCGGTCAGACGCGATTGCGTAGCTTGGTGTTGAAGATTGTACGCATTTGCATAGAGGGTGTCGCGTAGGAGTTGGACGTTTCTTGAAAGCGTTCGCGCAACACTGGACACGTTCGCGTACACGTGAGTTTTCGATGCAGCACGTGAGTTGTCCATGAAGTTTATGGCGCTTGGGCTGAAGTAGCCCCTCCGGAGTCTGCACACATCCCCAGTGAGCGCGGTTGATTATATTGAGGGATGGATCTTCCCTGGACATGGATCTTGTCCGAAGAATTTATATACCTGGGGATGGATCATCCCCACGGGCTAGATTTGTCCCTAGTCAGTACTGAGTGACTGATTGTCAGTTGATGTATACGCTCCGGATGGATCTTCCCTGGACCGGATTGGCCATATACAGTACTGAGAGATTCAGCATGATGTGGAAAGTGTGAGACAACGAGATTGAGTACTCTGAGAGTATGAGTACATGATTTCATCTCTGAGATACATTGATGTGACATGCACACATGACATACAGACATAGAGATGTAGTTTCCTCATGTTGTACGGTATCACGTCATTCATGAATTCTCATACATACTGAAATATGGGCATAAAGAGGCATTTTACACTTGCTATCTTGAAAGAAAATGAAATATTTTATTTATTGTTGAAAGGATCTTTGGGAAAAAATTACAGTTTTCAAACTTACTTATATTTTCGACGATTTCGATAAAGGATATGGGTTTTCACTGATATACTTGAAAGGCAGAATTATTTTTAAGGAAACTATGAAAAAGCTGAGTGTTTTATCTATGAGTTACTTCTTTTATTACTTGCTTTACATTGTTATGAATTGTATTTGGCTATTGGTATTGGACCCGACCTTCGTCCAGCTCGTCACTACTTTTAACCTAAGATTAGGTTTGTTATTTATTGAGTACATGGGGTCGGTTGTACTCATACTACACTTCTGCACCTTGTGTGCAGATATTGGCTGCTGATGTTGTTGTGTCCGATGTGAGCTGGATTTGAAGATGTACCTGCGTTCTGGTGGTAGCTACCTCTTTTTCATGGTAGCCTTAGGTTATTAAATATATGTTTATGTATATTTTGAACTGATGATGTATTATTTCATACCAGCTTTGTAATTTCTATTCTTAGAAGCTCATGATTTATACTACTAGTCCTTGGGAATGTACAAGATTCAAATAATTTCTTCTATTTAATTGTTTTATTAGTTTCATTGGAATTGGATAGTTGTTAATTGCTTTACTTAGCTGGTTGGGTTAGGTTACATCACGACCAGTAGGATTTTGGTTCTTGACAAATAAGGAAGCATCGGATACAACAACATAAAGAAACAACATTAAGAACCAACTACGAGATTGTTGTTTATTTTGTAAAGCTGGTCATAAGAAAAAGGATTGTACCAACTATCACACATGGCATACACAGAAAGGTCACCTCTTAATTTTGTTTATTTTCTGATTAATTTGACTTCAGTACCAAGACATACATGATAAATAGATTCTGGTGCAACAACTCATATCACAATGTCTATGCAGAATTGTCTGAAATCAATAGCCTAACGATAATGAAAGATACATCTACGATGTTGATGGAAAGTCATGGAATTCGAAGCAACTGAAACTTTTAGATTATTGTTAAAAACTGATTTTATTTGGATTTGAATGAGAATTATGTTGCATCGCTTTTAGATGGAATTTGATTTTTGTTTCTGTATTTGACAAAGTTTGATTATTTTTGTCCATTAAATGATATGCACTTGCACTGAGCGCGTGGATCTATTGTAATACTTTTTCTAATAATTTTTTAATTTGAGGTTATTTCTCATTTATATTTCTTTTCAAATTATTATTTCCCATTGTTCTTCTTCATTCAAGTCCTGGCACCTAATCACCAACTCAGCCACTATTCACCTTTGGTACTTTCTTATTCTCCGTGAAGTTTATTTCTCTCAGGATTTTATTGTATCTTTCTTAAAAATAACAATTTTGCAAACATCAAATTGAATATTAGATGAAATGGATAAACTAAAGAGGGTCAACAGAGATCATTTTCAACCAGTGTTAGAATTTCGGTCAAATTTTTTATATTTTTCAGATCTTGATAATGGAATATCTTGCACAAGTATTTTCAGAAATAAAATAAATAGTGAAAGAAAATGTCACGACCCAAAACCGGTCCAGGTCGTGATGGCGCCTAACGGCGAGATTAGGCAAGCCAACGAACAACAATCACAATAAAAATGCGGAATACAATAACAATATGGGGTAAGGCCGTAGAAACAAGCTGAACCACAGGTAGGCCCAATATATGTACAACCCCGATAACTACAACAAGTGTGTTCCAGGACTAGTGTCACAGTGTCAACGGGCGGCTACATAGATACAACAGCAGAAATACATATACAAATATACAAGCCGCAGTCTGGAACAAAAGACTGGGCAAAATGAAACTAGGAGGCTCCAGAGGTGCTGTCAGGAAAACGCCAAGGAGACAGCTCACCG
>MDKH01028651.1:0-38175 GCA_005239495.1 Nicotiana undulata
GCCTCGACAGGCTGACCTCTCCACTGAACACGGACCGAAGGATAACTCTTCGACCTCAACTGGGGAACCTGCATGTCTAATATAGCTACCGGCTCCTCCTCATAAGTCAGATCCTTGTCCAACTGGACATCGCTGAAGTCAAGAACATGAGATGGATCTGCAATATACTTCGAGGGATGTTCGAGGCCAGGGACCGCCTGAATCAATCGGAATCTCGAGTGGTCACGCTCCCTTTCAGGGTGGTTCAACTGGGTCCGATGAGACCAGACCAGCAGACGCGCACTCGACTTTCAAGGAGGCTCAGCGGCTCTGCTCTGTGGTGAGTTTTGGTGACCTTTTGGATTTTTCAGCTTCGTATTTTCATCATTTTAACTGAAGCTTCTTTTTCATAGGCCTTCGACAAACTCAAGTCTGAGCTGCTTCGCTGTGAGGCTAGGTTGAGGAAAGCCTTGATCGGGGAGAAATCTCTGAGTCTTCTGTGTGATAAGAAGGAAAGAGAGCTGATACACCTTCGATCAGAGTTGAATCGAAGCCAGGATTATGAAAGCAACCTCGAGAAACATGTACCCTTTATTTTGAGGGAATACAGGCTTCTTCTTCCATCTTCGAAAACTAATGCTTCGGTGTCTCAGTTGCAGAGAAAGACGGAGGTGCTGGAACGCCTTTGAGGAGAAGTCGGTCAGGCTAATTTTTAATGCAACGAGTTGAAGGCACAGATAGATGTTCATGTTGCGGCCAAAAGGAATTCTTTGGCTAAGGCCTCCGCCCTCGAGATACAACTTCGAAATTCTCAAGAAAGCAACTCGATTCAGACGAGCAAGATTGTCAAGATCGAGACAGACCTCTTGAAGATAAAGGCCGAAGTTGTGGATGCTCGAGGAAGTGCATTTCAAGGGGTTCGATCTTTCTGCCGAGATCGAAGAAGCCAAGGCCTTGGAAGAGGAATCGGCAGTTCCAACTACTTCAGACGAGGGCTCTACAAGCGACTCGAGAAGTAGTGAGGATGAAGAATAGGCCACTTTGCTATTTTTAATTCTTCTTTTTTGTATGTGGGCTCCGCGGGGGAGTCTTGTAAATGCACATTTGTAAATATATTTTTGGAATGCAAAGGATTTTCTTGTTATGTCTTCAAATTTTTGCCTTATAGTTTTCATGTAAAAGTTAAGCTTCGAACTTGAATTTAACTCTTTCGAGCCAAGTCTTGGAATAACATAGACCCTTGAGGTCAGGCTGTTCTGATTTAAATCGCACACCTTCCTGAGGTTGGATTGGTAAGGTGTCGATTTGACTCCTCGATACCTCGAGCGCTATATGATAACGTCATTATCATGACATGACCGTGAAGTGACCGAGATGGCCCTGTCGGTACATTCCCCAAAAAGTCATAATGGCTTTATCAGAGCTGATTGGCTATCCAAGTTAATGAATAGTCGCAACTCCTCTTATATATACTTGCTTTCCTTTAATTGAGAGCTTTGTTGTTTTGCACAACTTTCTTTCTCTATAGAGTTCTTCGTTTGCGCTAGTTCTAGTGCTGCATCAGATCAAAGCCTTTGCCTGAGTTTTCATCTCCCTCTCTCATTTTGAAGGAATCATGGCCACCATGCCCAAATCCGCTCACCAGAAAGAGGGATTTTCCACCTCTACTTCCCGCCATGTCGATGGTACACCGCCGGCGTTTGGTGAGTTAACCTAGAGCTGTTTCATTTCGATGAAAGACTTTATGCTAGAAAAACCTTTCGACGCTCCGGGCCATCGAGAGCATGCCTCGAGGTTCATTCGATCAATAAAAGAGAAACACATCGAGGCTGTGAGGAGAGACTGCAGATGGGGAGAAAATGTGATGTTGCAGATACCCTCTCGAGAAGAGGATATTATGGCCCACGTAGAGGGGTTTCTGAACGTGTACACGTACCCTTTTACGTTGGGTCCTCTAGACTGTCTTGTGCTAGAATTCAGTAAAATATATCGAGTCACTTTGGATCAGATCCATCTGTCCTTCTGGTGGATCGTGCTGATGATGAGATTCTTTATTGAAAAGGTTGAGCTCGAGTTCACCCTCATCCACCTAATCAGATTGTATTGCATTGTAGAGGCATGATCGCACTACAATGCCGATCTACCAAGCCCTTTATTGTCAGTGACGACGAGGACAGGATTCGAGGATGGATGAGTCGAGTTGTTCGAGTGAGGACTGTTGACATTATTCCTACGGAGTTCCTGTCGTTCCCCGAAAAATTGAACTTCAAACGTAAGTACTACGTCGTACCTCGGTGTCTTTCGTTCTCAACTTTTCCAAGACTCATGAGACTGTTTCTCTTTTTATATTTTTCTTTACATCAGTTCCGTGGATGCCACATGAGGTCCCTGATCTTGCGGGTTGGACTCAGAAACTGGCGGCTCCTCGACCTATGATGAACGCAAGTGGCGATATCTGTCGAAGGGCAGATGGGAAGCAAAACACCATGGTATGTGTTGTATAGCTCCTTTCTTGAGGAAGATACTCCTATGTGTGTATTAATCCCATTATCGCAGGTATTGGCGAGTTCTCCGAGATGAGAGCGTGCCCTCTCGGGGAGGAGGTAGGACCGTCGGCTTCGGAGCCGAGGAAGGATAACAAGCGGACAGGATCCTCGAGGGACGAGGATATTCATAGTGAAGTGGGGCCTGCCCGGAGGCACAAAGAAGGTGCAACCTTTGAGGAAGATCTCATATTCATCGGCCAATATATGAGCGGCGATGCAACCAAATGGGATGGCTCCACTTCGACGGTTCGAGCTGAGAAATCTCCCGAGGTTGTTAAGCTTGTTGGACCCGAGGCCTCTATCCTCGAGGGGGAGGTTCCACAAGAGGCCTCTATCCTCAAAGGTACTTCGAGGGATGTTCAAGGACAGGGGACGCCTGAATCAAGCGGAATCTCGAGTGGTCACACCCCCTTTCAGGGTGGTTCAACTAGGGCCGATGAGACTAGACTAGTAGACGCGCACTCGACTTTCGAGGAGGCTCAGCGGCTCTGATCTGCAGTGAGTTTTGGTGACCTTTTGGCCTTTTCAGCTTCGTGTTTTCATCCTTTTAAATGAAGCTTCTTTTTCATAGGCCTTCAACAAACTCAAGTTTGAGCTGCTTCGTTGTGAGGCTAGGTTGTGGAAAGCCTTGATCGGGGAGAAATCTCTCAGGCTTCTATGTGATAAGAAGGCAAGAGAGCAGATACATCTTCGATCACAGTTGAATCGAAGCCAGGATTATTAAAGAAACCTCGAGAAACATGTAACCTTTATTTTGAGGGAATACAGGCTTCTTCTTCCATATTCGGAAACTAATGTTTCGGTGTCTTAGTTGCAGAGAAAGACAGAGGCACTAGAACGCCTTTGGGGCGAAGTTGGCCAGGCCAATTTCGAATGCAACGAGTTGAAGGCACAGATAGATGCTCATGTTGCGGCCAAAAGGAATGCTTTGGTTAAGGCCTCCGCCCTCTAGATACAACTTCGGAATGCTCGAGAAAGCAACTCGATTTAGACGAGCAAGTTTGTTAGGATCGAGACAGACCTCATGAAGATGAAGGCCGAAGTCGTGGATGCTCGAGCTGAAGCCGAAGAGGTCTGAGAAAAGGCCGATAAGAAGGTGGCCATCTATTTGAAAGAATCTGCAGAAGCTCGTATGAAGTTGAGGAGGGCTTCCGATCTAGGGAGCAGAAGCAATGACTATACCCGATGTATATCCCAGAGGGAAACCCTCGAGGAGATCCATGCTAAGGGATTCGATCTATTGGAGGAGATAGAGCAGGCCAAGGAGGATGAGATCGACGCAAAGTTCTTTGTTTCTGATGTTGAGAATAATGAAGGAGAGATTGGTGAGGGAGTTGTTCCCAACGGAGCTGATGATGACATAGTCCCCGAGGGGAAAAGACTGAGTTCTCGAGGGTAGACTAGGTTTTTCTTTCTTGTTCTTTGTATAGGGCTCCCTATGGGAGTATTGTAAATGTTCCTTTGTATCATCGTTATATATATGTGTGTGTGTGTGTGTGTAAAACCCTTTGGTTTTTCCAACTTGCTTGTGTCTTAGTTTTTGTCTCGAATTTTGATGCTCCCCGATAATTATTCCGTTAAGTTGGACTTCAAGATGAAACCCTTGGGGTTTTGTGCTTTGATGAGCATTTGGTGATAGTCGATAGTTAATCTTTTAGGGCTCAGTCTTCGAATCAAGTTTTGAATCGAGCTCATCGACCCTTAGGTTTGTTAGATCGGCCCTGAGGCTCTTTGGGCTGGCCCTTAGGCTCTTACGCATTGGCCCTTAGGATCTTTTTTAGATCGTCCATGATTCTCTTTAGGCTATCCCTTAGGCTCTTACGCATTGGGTCGATGCGATCTTTAGTACGGCTATAGTTTCTCCTCATTTCGGCTAAAGATTTTTGAAGTTTTCGTGTTCGTCCGACTCTTCGACGGCTTGACAAGAACCTCGATTATGAGTCGATGTGTGACGATAAACGAGCACCTCGGGAGGCTCGCTCGAAGGCTGATTTTTTGAAGCCTTTTTATTGAGGGTGGATTGTGTCGAAGCCCTTTCATTGTTTGGAGCTAATGTGATCGAAGCTCTTTTGCTTATGCCGAGGGTAGCCTGATTAACCGGTTCTTTTTGAAGTATTTGAAGGCATGTAGTTTTTTGGCAGCAGTCGGACGTCTCCGAGTTGCGTTAATTTGGCCGGAGCCTTTTAATATGATTGTAGTCTTTATGTTTGGCCGTAGACTTTTAGTCCCCGGGTGGAATAGCCTCGGCGTCTATATCGAGGGTATGCCTTTTTAGGGGTCTTACAAGTTCGAATATATAGCCTTGGCCTTAGTATCGGGGTTATGCCTTTTTGAGGTCTTATAAGTTTTAGTATGCCTCGGTAAAGTCTTACAGATTCGATGTTGCCTCATTGAGGGCTTATGAATTTGATGTTGCTTCATTGAGGGCTTATACATTTGGGCATGCCTCGTTGAGGTCTTGCAAGTTCAATATTTCCTCATTGAGGTCTTATGAGCTCGAGGTTGCTCATTGAGGGCTTACGAGCTCGAGGTTTATATGGCTCGGTGAGCTGACTGTTGACGACAGTCCCCGAGTGTTCGGGAGTTTTTGTCCCTGGAGCCGTTTCTTGTAAAAATAGCAAACTTCTTTGAGGCATGAAGCATTTTGATGATAAAAGATACTGCTTCGATTACTTTATACAAGTGTACATGTTTTCGAATCGAGAGTTTGGTTATTCTACGCGGACACGGTTCATTCGACCATTTGGCCCGATATAACATTCTCCCGTCGAGACCTTCTTTGGCATATTTTGATTTCTTTAAGGAGGCGACCTCCCGTGGGGATGCCCCCCAGTATTTGTGGTTGATCGAAGAGAAGCCTTGAATACTTGATGAGTTCTCTTAGGTAGCATATGGATGTTGCCTCGTTAAAAACCTCGTCGGTAAAACCTGTTCGGGATAAAACCTGATCTAAGGGAAAAAGAGCACAACACATGCTTTAAAACCTAAGGTCTTCGAGCTGGATGGTGCGTTGATTCCTTTTAATCGAACACCTGCAATGAGTTAGAATAAAACATAGATTAAAAGGGAGAGGGTTGGAATTTATTTAAAAGAAAATAAATTATTGGTGCGTCATTATGAGGCTGAGAAAAGGTCCTGATGTCCTCTTCGCTGAACGAAAGAGCATCTTCCGGCATGTAGCTCCGAGTTCACTTTTCCATGGTGATGGATACTTGTGTTCGCTTGAAAACAGGTACATGTGATAAGTCGACTCCTCCGATGATCATGTGGATGACGTGTTTTGATTCTTCTGGTTCGTTCTCCCTGTTTGCCTCTCTTTCCCGAAATTGGTTCTTAGCTCGGTCGCTAAGAAACTCTCGGAGGTGCCCTTCGCTGATCTTCTTCCCGAAGTTGTCTACAAGCTTCGGTCCTATGACCGTGAGTGCCATGATATTTGCATACCAAGTTGGGGTTCCTTTGTGAAGGATCTGATAGTATGGGTTTCAGCCATCTGGTATCTTTGATCCTACCTATGGCTGACACGATGTCTGAAACATCGATGTTGAAGTTGTACTCGGATAACCGAGGGGCCTCTGTCGGCCCAGTGTGCCTATCAAATCTGGTCTTGTTCACGAGTCCCCGGGGGCCTTGACCTCGATCTGTCCTTCAATCATTTCGAGGTATATTACGCCTCAGGGCGTTTCTTCGATCTTCGACATATGGTTGATACCTTTCCTTGCTTGGCCTTGGTTCCCTTTCCGGAAACCTTGATTCTTTTTCTAGGAGCCTGCTAGGGTACACCGAGCCTGAGGGAGCTCCCAATTGGTCGTCCTTGACCCTGATCTTCGACTGATACATGTTGTGTACATCTGCCCAAGTTACGGCGGGGTACTCGACCAAGTTCTGCTTCAGCTGTTTTGAAGCTATCGAGCTTCGTTCATTCAAGCCCTGAGTGAAGTCCTGCACTGCCCAATCGTCGGAGATCAGTGGTAATTCCATTCGCTCCATATGAAAGCGAGATACAAATTCTCTGAGCATCTCGTTCTCCCTTTGTTTGATTTTGAAGACATCAGACTTCCTCATGGCGACCTTGATGGCACCTGCATGTGCCTTTACAAAAGAGTCTGCGAACATGGAAAACGAATCCATTGAGTTAGGGGGTAGGTTTTGATACCACATCATGGCCCCCTTTGATAGTGTTTCTCCAAACTTCTTCAACAAGACGGATTCAATCTCATCATCATTTAGGTCATTTCCTTTTACAGCACAAATGTAAGCAGTAATGTGCTCATTGGGGTTCGTGGTCTCGTTGTACTTCAGAATATCGGGCATCCTGAACTTCTTCGGAATGGGCTTCGGAGCCGCACTAGACGGAAATGGTTTCTGCACGAACTTCTTCGAATCCACACCCTTCTGGATCGGGGGTGCGCCCGGGATCTGATCGACCCTTGAGTTATAGGTCTCCACCTTTTTGTCGTTAGATTCTATCTTCTTTTCTCCTGATTCAATCCTCTTTGTGAGGTCCTCGAGCATCTTCATTAAGGCGGGGTCTACTACTGACACGTTGTTACTCGATCTTTCTGGCGCCTGCTCAACTCAAGAAACGTTTTCCAGTGCTGTTGTGCTTGGAGTTTTTTGTTGACTTTGCAGCTGAGCAATAGCCACTTGTTGTGCTTATAACATCTCAAAAATGACATGAAGGCTAACTTCTCTTTCCTCCCGAGCTGGAGTCCCCTGCGATTCAGGTTGGTCTCCTCCACGCACACTTTCGTCTATATGGGAGCTTACATCGATATGATGAGCGTTGCGTGAGCCCACATCGACGGGGATTTGTGCTGGTGCCACCCCAGGGTTTTGCAGTGGTACACCGGCGCCTGAAGCAACTGCACCGTTCTCTCCATGATCCTCAGGACCGTTGTTTTTGTGTGCGTTTACTGAGTTAGACATTTTTGTGACCTGAAATCAAAGATCCTTGGACAATAAAAAGTGTGAAGAATAACTTGTGTTTTCAGTAAACCACCACTAAAACAATCACTATTATTTTTAGCTCCACAGTGGGCGCCAAACTGTTTACCTTGAAAATGGTATTAACAATTAAATTTGATTTTGTGGTTCTAAAAATATATGATCTATTTTAATACTAGTTGTTAGGCAACAGATGCTAAGTGTGAGTAAGAAAAGTAAGATAAAAGTAGTTGATATGCAAACCACGTTGTTACTAGGCTAGGCCTCGAGCTCGCTGGAACGGGGCCTCGAGGTTCAGTTATAAGTTATAACGCCAAGTGAGGGGTGATCGATGAAGGAACAGTGCTATGGGGGCCTAGGGATAGCCTTTAATGGTAAATAACGAACAATAAATGAAGAACAATTAATGAACACAATAAATGGAAGGCAATAAATCAGTGGAACAATGTTTGAGCACGTTTACGCAAGAAAGCATAGAATGTTCTTGTTGTATTGAATATTCATGTGTGTTATAAAATGACAAGGATTTCCTTTATATAGGAGGGGGAATCCCAACATAGTACATGTATAATTATGACAACATAGTGCTATTGGCAGCTGTTTAATAGCTCAGTACGGACTTGTACTATTCTTGCAGGCTTGGTCACCTCTAATCACGTGTGCTTGGGAGTTTCCCACATTTCCATGACGGTCATCAATTTGTATTGCCCTGAGGTAGGGAACAATGAACCTTCGATATGCTCCCTCGAGGGATGCACCTCGGGGTCAAGCTTCGAACTCTGCTCCGAGCTTCTCGAGGTCGGGCGTGACATACCACAGTGGCCTCAAAATCGGACTCTCCAATTTTGATCGTATATAGTACCTGAGAAGGATAAAAAAATTCTCAATAATTATGTAAGTCGAACTTACTTTGTCCCGACCATTCAGGGACATTTGGTTTATTAAAAAAAAAAATCTATTCCGCAGTTACGTTAAACTTGTGTGTGTGTGTTGAGATATAAAAGGAGTGGCGTTGAACATCACATCTATCACGTGCCATCCACATGCCTCCTAACAATAGATCGAAATAAGAGGGACCATCATTCTCTTTCACTCCTATTAAGTTTCTTTATCTTGGTTTCTTTCCAATAGTTTTTTTTATTTTCTATGAATTCAGATGTCAATTACGTAGTTACGATTGCAGAGAGTACCTGTTTTGATGATTCATGTAACAAAGACGTCGAGTTCATTAAGATCATAAAAGAAATTATCATATGTTATCCTATGAGAATGTGTAAAGAGCTGAGCGGTTTTTTTCGTAAGTCAGTCTACAAAAATGATACTTTACATGATGCTCATGCCATTTTTCAAAAGAAAATGGTTAAATTTATTTTGTATTATTAAACGTTGAGCAATTTTTTTTTTCTCGATTAAACTTGAGATTTAACTTATTCCTGTAGTAGGAGATTCTTTATACTTTTGCCCCTGAACCCTAATGGAGCGGGTAAATATGAATCTTTTATCAAAATTCGGGCACATGAATTCATCCATTTTACGCTCGAGCTCCGTTAATCGTTAGGACGAATTTTGCTAACAGAAAAAGTATGAAGGAACAAAAACTTAACTGCAAGCAAATTGGGATAGTTCTTATATTAATGGAGAAAAATTTGAACATTTCCAATTTTTCTATGATTAATTTAGTCAAACGGAGTGGTGAAAGAATTTAGAGATTGAGGTATTCGAACTATCAAGAACATTTTCTTAAATATATTCAGTTACCTGGTTATACTTTCCTCTAAAGTAAATCGTTATTTGACTTGGGTTGACAGTACATGTAAATTGAAAAGGTATTCTGCAAGTCCAGCATATAGGATGGGTGATTCATGATTGATCTTCATCAATTAAAAGAATTCCTAACAAGTGGAATGGAGGGGGAAGAAGCACTGCTATCAACCTATACATCACTTTGTACTGTTTTGTTTAATGGATTGTAGGTACAGAATATGACCTTCAAGCTCATGTCATAGATTGCCAAGACATAGGAATTTAATTTTGATATGACCCTAAAGTTATATTTGAAGGACCATGATTGACTCCAACCGGTGTGGTGGGGGCACCACTATTCATTGATATTAAGCAAAGAGGATATGGTAGTTTTTCATTGATGTCTACATTATACTCTAGCTGAAGGGACATTTCGTTTTCAAACCAGCTATACTCCTGAGGCTAGGGTGGTCCATCTTTTTATCTAGGACTAGGACTAGGAAATTACAGATAATTTTTTTGGTATGTTGTCCATGGATTTCTACGACAATGGAGATCTTCCTACACTAATGCTATGCCATTTTTGATTGATTAAAGTTTTATGCTGCTCACCACCCACTCCTTAGGCCAAGGATGGGTCAAACCGTCATTTCAAGATCTGCAATCCGATACATTTTCATTGTGTACCTAGCAAACCCGTCATCTCATGTGCCAAAATCAAACCGTTGTTCTTCCTTCTCCGCTCCTTAGTTATCTACATATGCAGCCTAGAAAAGAGGCCACAACTTCATTCTCCTTTGCCTTGCTCAATCTTCCTTTTCTCAAGGAAAGTAGCAAGCCACTCAACTATTGGTACATAAGACAGATAGGAGGTTGCTCATCCAACCAAGCAGTTCATTATCTATGTGCCAATGCAATGCGGTCGAAATACATACTCAGCGTTCAAGTTTTTTTTCAAGAAATTAAAATATAAAAAAATGCTATCTACTTTCAACACTTTTTATTAAAAAACAAACAAAGTCTAAGTTCAAGGTTTTCAAAATAAATATTCTTAATCACCTCTTTCATTTTTCTGGAGGGTGGGGGGCTTTAAGGTTCATTTCTAACCCCAGCAACCACAATAATAGGAATAAGTTTACGTATAATGGAAACTGATTTTGGCACTTAGAGCAGTGACAAACCTTAACTTATCTTCCCTACAGCTCAATCGCCCAAAATACACAACCCTTATGTCCTTTTCCTGTAGTGATTTAAAAGACTTCCTAGTTACAAGTTACAACCCAGGAATGCCAAGTTACTTTCCTTTATTGTGCTTTCCTCCTCTTTTTTTTAAATTAAACATTGTATTGATATCTCTAAATCTATGACCAAACAAATAAGCAACTGGACCATAACTACTCAAACCAAGATCAACTACTAGTCACACAGGCCATAGATTAAAACCGACAGTCTAAAAGAAATACAACTAGCATTTAGAACATCATTGGCCATATTCACAATCAATTAGTTTAATGCTATAAGCTGTATTAATCCAGTCATGTTTTGTGCGTTTTACAGGGAGGCTCTGAATAGCAGGGGAGATCACATACGAACTGTCATCTTTTTTCCCTCTCCGATAACCTCTTGCATTTATACCAGATAAAAACTAGCATATATGATTGCTAGATTATGCTGTGTATTAATCCAGTCATGTTTTGTGCGTTTTACAGGGAGGCTCTGAATAGCAGGGGAGATCACATACATTTGAACTGTCATCTTTTTTCCCTCTCCGATAACCTCTTGCATTTATACCAGATAAAAACTAGCATATATGATTGCTAGATTATGCTGTGTATTAATCCAGTCATGTTTTGTGCGTTTTACAGGGAGGCTCTGAATAGCAGGGGAGATCACATACATTTGAACTGTCATCTTTTTTCCCTCTCCGATAACCTCTTGCATTTATACCAGATAAAAACTAGCATATATGATTGCTAGATTATGCTGTGTATAACCACCTAACAGAATCAGGATTCACATCATTTTATCTTCTAACTTCTCTACTTTCTCTCACATTTATTTCCTTTCTGTTGGTGAGTGAGGTTGCAGGAGGGGGAAACGGGGAAGGTGATCGAGGTTGTGGTAGTTATCATATACACCTACCTTAAAGAATGTCGTTGCCATCATCCACCAACGTCTATCAGCATGTTTCTCCAAGTCCCTATGATGCAGTCTATCCCCAGAAAACAAAAGGCCTTCACTGCACCTACATCACAAAAACAAGGAGAGAACTTCCCAACCACAAGCTCAAGCAGTGAGCAAAAGATAAAGTCAATGACACCTAAAATAAATATTGCTTATAGAATAATATACAAGAATACAAAAATGTACAAGGACCATGTCATATAAGTGAAATGTCATCCTCAGATCATTAAAATGCAGCTCATTATAATCATCAAGGCAACAGCAGAAGGCTATGCGACGCATACACATAAATCATAATCAGAAGCATGAAGAGGTACAGATTAAGGGCAAGAAAAAGAAGAGGCTCAATCTGAATAATAAACAAAGTCCAACACAAAAGCACTTCCAAAGATGAGAAGCAAGACAATTGTGAGCTGCCAAACAGAGTGCAAAAATTCAGAAACATACATGACAAAAGTTAATCTAACATTACTGGTTCCATAAAACCATTTTCTCATTGAATAAGCGACATACTACAAGAAGAAAGAACAGAAACGGAAGAAGGAACTAAAAAGTTACAATTAAGCTTATATTTACAAACAACAATGTCAATCAGATTCAAAAAGTATCCTTTTTAATCAGGTAAAGGATTTCATTCACAAGATACAGAAGATGCAAATATTACAACAAAAGAGGTTAGCTCCTATATAAAATCACATATCTCCTAGAAAAAATTGAAGGACCTTAGAAAGTCCAAAAAGAACTTCAGAACTATTTACCTTACTCAGAATCCACCAAGCAGAAAGGTTAGTCAAACACCTAGCTTTTAAATTGCAGTAGGGAGTTGAATCCCATCAAAGCAGCGTTGATGTCTATCCTTCCAAATTGTCCAGATGATGCAGGCATGAATCATTAAGGAAGTTTCTGATGGATTTTCCAACTCTCCACCTTCCCCAAGTGCAAAAAGTACTTTAAATTTATAATACAGATGTAATGTCATTTTTAATTTCGTTTTCGAATTCCCTGACTACTTTTCTTATAACTTGTTTAAAAAGAGGTTTTTCATACATTTTTAAAAAAAAAAAGAGGTTTTTCATAAGAAGTTTTTAACATCCTGTTCTTAATCACTGACATACCTATTCTTAAGATTTCCTAAACAGCTAATAAATCATTTTTCCAGTCACATTGAGTATGTCTTACACCCTCAAGATTGAGCCAATGATAGCTAAGACACACGCTTGAGCATCATGGTGCCTGTACTAAAACTCCACTTAAGCCAGCACACACCTGCGCTGCATCTAGGTTTAGGTCTTAAACACGCATCAGGAGCACCTTTAACAACATTAAGAAAAAATAAGAGTTTCCTGCAATACTTCAAGAAATTTTTATTAAGTAACAATACCTGCAATACTCCAAGATAAAGGACTCAACATTTTGCAACTCAGAGTATGAACCATCAAGAAAGAGAAAATACAGCTTCGCGTTGAGTATTGAAAGTTTGAAACAGGAAGTCATTTTGAAAACCTAATTAAGACTTGTTCCATCACACTCTCGAGATCTTCCCCGCATGCTTCTTTTTCATTAGTCGCATACTTCCCTGTACGTCTATTTTTCCTTTAATATAGAGATCTGTGACAACTTTTGTATCGGCCCTCTTATTTTTATTTTGTTTTTGTTTTTCAAATACATTCCTACCCATTTTCATTGTCCTTGCTGTCTTTTGAAAAATCTGTCATCTCCCTCTTTTTCTATTTTCCCAAGCTCCATCATACTAATATATCAATTTTAATTTTAGTAAAAGCCTAATAGGAAGAAGAAAAAACTACTGATCACAAAATCAAACCAGAACTGTTTTCTGTTAAATTATGAGTTCAGCATGAGGTCAAGAGGAAGAGATTTACTACAACTAATTGTTACTGATCAAATTGAAAATTGATGTCAACCTCATCTGAACCTTTTTTTATAAGAAAGGAAAAAGCTCAAAGGAGGCCAAGTCCCTCTTCAAGACAACCATGGACATTCATGGCAACTTGGCCTCACTGATCCAACAATTCGGCAGAAGGCTTAAACAAAATAACAATTAGATTACCTGATAATTTAAGTGACCCACCTTTTACATATAATTCAGATCAACTGTTAATTCATTCAACATGAAATATGAAAATGAATGTTAGAATCTTGTATATATTCTACGATCTTGTAAATAGTGTATAGCTTGATTTACTCCCTGTAACTATGCGTTTGATTCTCTTTCCTTTCTTAGATCATGTACATTTTGCTATTTAAACCCCAACTACTTAAGGGAATAGTCAAGCTGAGTTTTGCTCTCATTCTTCTCTTTCCTGTCTCAATCTTCACATGGTACCGGAGCAGGCAAGAGGTCCTGGTTTTGAGTCTCACCACCACCCATTCACGTGCTTGGCCACATGAAAAAAAGAAGGCCCGCACGTGAGGGGGCGTGTTGAGAATATAATTAAGCAAATAAAGTGTGCTCTCTCAAACAGCTTAAGCATCTAGATGAGATTATGTACTTACATGAACAAACCAATTGCTTGTAGAAGTCATGGGATAATGAATCAGAGAGAGAGAGAGAGTTGCAGGTTTTCTCAACCTTCTGACTTCAAATTTTTCACATCTAATATTGCAAGAGGCCTTGATAACCTCAGAGAGGTAACAACTGTACTGTGATACTCTAATTTGTTTCAGCACAAAATGACTTTCTTTTTCTTTTCACAAGTCTCAACATTAAAGTGACATCAGTTGAAGTATCAAGAATATGCTCCACAAAAGAAAAACTTAGCGGGAAATCAAAGAACAAAGCTAATTAGAGGAACAAACCTTCAATTTCTTCCTCATTGGACCAATGTTAAAGAGATGCAAATCCAAACTGCACATAAGTGAAGCAGCACATACCTTTCAACTTCCATCATCAAATTCAATCTTTCATTTTCTTTTTCTGTCGACAGTATTGTTGACCTACTCATTCACATCCTACCTTATATTCCAGCAACGTAAATGAGTTCTATCACTTCGGCTATTATTGCAGATTTTCGTGATATTTCCAAAAGAGATTTATCTTTCTTTGTTTAAACGGGTTCTACTTTACCACAAGATCTTCCTAAAAAGAAGACATTATATGAGCTATCAAATAATTATTACAGCATCTATATATATATACCACCAACATAAATAAGTTTTATCACTTTGGCAACCCTCACAGACATTCCTGATCTTTCAAAACAAGATCCATCTTTCAAAGTGTTTAAGAAAGTTCTGATTTACTACCTTTATGGAAGAAAAACATTATATAAGCTATAAAAATTGAAGTGCTCAATGCAGCTAAAGCTATTTTCTTCTTTGTCCTCCTTAGATTTAATAAAGGACTTCTCACTATATATAAATACCTTGTCCTCAGTCTTTCAGGATCCCTTAGTTAAAAGTATAGTCATATATTGAACATGCCCTGACAATTTTGCAGCTTCCATTCACATAACATCAATTGCCAACCCAACCAGCATAACTTTCAAGGATTGGTAAAGTTCTAAATGGACTTCAAGTAGGTTTACTTATTTTTTTTAAGGATTGATAAAGTAGTAATTAGATTTCCAGTAGGTTTTCTATTATACAACTTTATTTTTGAGAAACCGAACAAATGTTGTATGCATGGGCAAAATGGCAGCTCAACTTCAACTTGAATGGGAAAGTGGAGTCTTTGAGATGGCAAAGCAAATAACAGAAAAATCTGGATCAAGAGAAACCAACTCAACCTCTATTGGACACCTAAAACAAGAAAAATCTCAAAGAAAGTTTTATTGTGCTTCATATTCTAACGAAAAAGCAGTAGACAGGACAACTTTGAACTCCCATTTGTTATCCCATGATCCTTTCCATTCATAATAACAAGCCATTGATAATTTGCAATGGTATTTCAGATATCAATCAATCAATAAATTACTACAAATCCTCTTTAACCATTCCACCATTCTACTTGGCTCCACGTCATTTCTTGTTTGTAAAATTGTCTATTCAGGCAAATTAGGATTTTCTCTAGAACTAGATGTTCTCTAGCGCGTCCTGTCCTTTGCTAAATCAGCAGGCATTAATCGCAACAAACTATTGGTTTATTTATACAACTTCTTGTCCTCTTTTTAGCACCTTCAGCCATCTCAAGCAATTCATTTAGATGATGACAGAAAAGCATGCATTTGACTTCTTACATGCATCCATTTGAGCAACTAACATAAACCACAGATCCTAGCTGGGTTCAAAGTTTAAAACACTCACAACAAGATATTATTTTTCAAAAGAAGAAATGTCAGATATACACTTACACTACAATGAAAAGTGTGCCACATGAATTGGACCAAAGGAAGTAACATCTTATTCCATTCTTAATTTTTTAAGGTAAAAAAAAAAAAAAATTCAACACCAACCAGACGTTTACACATTATAGTAACTTAACTACTATTATTCCTACAAGCAAAATAAGCAAGTCAAACCTTTCTTATAGAATGTTACGACAATTTAAACTATTTAACATAAAATGGGAGTCAGGTTGCATATAATAACTTGAAATGTTGCTAAAAGTGTACTATCTTACAACCTATTTGGCCAAACTTCCAAAATTGGATTATTAAGCAAAGTGTTTTTTGTCAAATTCACCTCATTTTTCAAATTTAAACTTAGCTTTTATGCTTTTCCACCTAATGAACACTCCACAATAGATCATAACTCTTTGATGATTAAGCAAGATGAACTACTTTTTCACTTGAAGTGTTACTAAAGCCATGTCTGATTGTCTTCATCCGCGATTGAAAGATTTCGAAGTGCATAGTTATCACCTCATGTGTGAAACGATGCACTTTGATCCTTCGAACAATGAAGTTGCAGAGTGATTCAAGGAGAACTGGTCTATTCTTTAAACTTAACTTTGGAAACAAAAGATAAAGATTTAAAGAGAGATGGAGAGAAAAAATACGACCCTTCGTCTTTCAAATACTAGGAATCCTCTCCCCATATATTCTGCATTCCCTTTATTGCGATTTTTCTTTTTTTTTCCTCGGTTTTGTAATGCCCTTTTTCTACTATTTCTGTTTCTCTGCTTCTTCGACTTCACTTCTTTCTTCATTTTTTGCTCCCAAGTCCCAACGATGACTCTCTCTTCTCCTTTCATTTTGCAAGTCGTCTACTTCTGCTACCTCAAATCATTTGCTCTTATTCTTTACTTTTAATGAAGAAACTAAATTCATTCTTAGTATGGTCAATCAATTGAGAATTAGAATGTCGATTTTACAAATGATGTTATCCTTTTGTGTGCTAGTTGAATTACTTTTTTTAAATGGTGGTATTCAGGCCAGTTTACGCACACCTTATCTATCCAACTGTATACCTGCTACCTCTCACCAGCACAAGTAATGGGTAACTCTGCCCACCAAAGTTTGGACATATGGGAAAAATCATCTAATGTTTTTTCTTCCAATTGGGATTTGAACCCGAGACCTCATGGTTCTCTCCTCCCTCACTTCATTGATCACCAAGTCATACCCTTGGGTGCTAGGTGAATAACTTCTAATGATGCATTAATTGTATTTTGGAAGAGTTATTATGAAACATGGGGTTATGGCATATTGGATGGCGAACCGAAAGTAGTAGTTTTAATAAGTGTTGTCAAAAACTCATTTCAATCCTCTTGAATTTACCCTCTTAGGAGGCAGTTTAATGGAAGTATCAAGGCGTTAAAACGAGCAGTTGACCCTTAATGTGCTCTATCTTGAAGAAAAAAAGCACTAAACAATAAATATAATTAGACAAGATATATTACTAGTTAAGGAATAATCATTATGAATGATCGCCTTGGTAGGAAACAGAATATAGAGATTTAGCATAAGAAACAAGTCACTTTAACCAAATTGGGAAATTTAAAAATGCATCTTAGCATCTAAATCAAATTCTTAAGTTTGATTTTTGAATTTCATTTAGATTCTTTTACTTCATATATTTCACTTACTCGTAATTCTTTAAAATATCTTGTTCATATAATTATTGTTTGTGTTAATATTTTTTATTATAAAGATTGTGTTTAGGCCAACATATGCGCACCTGAATTATTCCATCGTATATCTGCATCCTCCCACTGGTATAAGTTTTAGGCAACTCTGTACCAACGATAAGGCACATGAAAGAGATCATCTAACTTTTTTGTATCTGCTAAAATTTGAACACAAAATTTTCATAATCTTCATACCACTTCATCGACCATCAAAGTATGCCCTTGGGTGCAATTACTATTTCTGTTTCTGTCTACAGTTATTTTTTCTTGCATTACATAAATATTTTTATTTTTCTCACTATTATGCCTTCTTTACTAAAACTCATGCCATAAATCCGCATTATGCTTCAAGCCCCAACAAACAATGGACACTCTCCTACGTCTTTGTCTTCGACGAAACTACAAGTTAACGTTATAGGTAGTAAATTGTATATATTAGATAATACTACTAGTTTGGGTACATTATGCACTTCACTTAAAGAAGCATGCATTTTGCTTCTCGTTTTTCTTGTAAAGCCCCATAAGCCTTGTGATTCGCTTTTTTTTTTTTTTTTTTTTTTGCTTTTAACATAACTGCACATCTGAAATCTTACCCCTTAATCAAGTTTCTAAAGCAAGGGGCAAAGAGATGGAGCAATCCGAGGTCGACTCAAATCTTATCAATAGGCAAAGACCTCGAGCATAGAAGTGAGACTTCTCTACTATGAATGCAATACGTCCTAGCTTCGTGCATAAAAGTGAGACTACCCTAATTTGAATGCAGTACATCTTCAACAACAGCAATTTTACAGGTGCCTACCACAAAAAGGCTGGGCACAAAAAGGCATCCCTGCCTTACCGTCATCATCAAATTCATTATCCTTGCTTTTGATTTTGTTTTTAATTTCTTTTCTTTATTTTCCGCAATACATTATGTTGTCACCATATAGTTAATGCCTTACTGAGGATACTATGTATGTTTTCATCCAGTGTGATCATGCGTATGAGTTAATATTAATTGTCCTGTTAATTTGAAGATAAGAAAATAGTTCGGTCCTCCTTTCCCTTTTGATACAATAGTGACGTAACGTGGCACTTGCCATATGCTTTGAACCGCGCATGTGTTTACTGAATTATTGAAGTGCTTATTGACATAAGCAATCTAAGGCCTCATTTGTTTGCACTTAATGGAGGTTTGAATCATTCAACGAGCCAATTCTTCTACTCCTCAACTAGTGAGATCTCAAAATCTGTCTTATTTTTTCTGATTACGACACAAAGACCAGAGTTTTGATAGTTTGAGGAATCGGATTTGAGCCGACCCAGTGGCTATAATTGAAGAAGGCCTTTGTAAAAATTGTAGGTTTGAATTAGGTGGGTTAACTTCAGTACAAAGAAGGGAGTTGTTGACAGTTTGAGGATTTGTGACGGTAGTTCTCTTTCATTCATAGGTGGGTCTTGATTTTGTTGAACAAACAATGTGCGGTTGATGTGCTATTACAATAGACATGTTGCTGCTTTAAATACCAAGTTGTATACGAACTTTTCTTCTCATATTTAGCACGATGCACAAAGGTTGGTAGAGGGATAACATAGCATGTAGATAAAGAACAAAATAGGGCCATCTGATGATGAATATTCGGAAAAGGGTCAAAACTACCTTGATCATTAAATGTTTTACATTTACCCCCGCCCAACTATTAGTCCAAGAACACACACCACGTTATTTTTATTAATAAAATTACCCCTATGTCTAACAGCAGCAAATATGGAGCCCACTTTTAATGCATTAGGCAGTGTTCTATTGGGCCACGAGGCTCCTGGTTTCACTTCATATATATGAGTATAATATACCCGCCCTATTGATTTGACCCGCCATATAATTTCTTTCCTCTTTTACACCGAACAAAACCCACAACCCACGCACCTAAACCCCCCCCCCTCCCTTTCTTCTTTTCTGAACCATAAATCTCATTTCTGTCCATAAAGCTTTCGCCATTTGACCCCTAATTTGTTGTTTCGGTAATATTCTTATAATCCCCATCAGTGTTTTAAAAGGCGTGGGCGTAAGGTGAGGCGTTTTACATATGACTCAGTGAGGCGTAAGCCCCGAGGCACGGACGTAAGCCCTATAGGTATCTAATTTTTAATATTAGATAAAATAATATAATTACAGTAAAAATTTATAAACAAGTAAAATTGCATAAAAAATGAAAACAAAAAATAAATATGTGAAAATATATATAGATGTGCTTCATCCCGATGAAACACTAGTCAAAACAATTTATTATACGCTACTTAGAAGCTCAAGTAACTTGAGTCGAAAAGAATAATGTTTTCTACATGAGGAAGAAAAAGGATGGCTAACCTTCAATTTGAACTTTGAACTTGCTACTATGAAGGATGGGGTTCTCTTTATATTTGTAAAAATAAATTGAATATTCATTGCTTTGGGGAGATATTAGCAGACTAGCGGACAAGATAAAGAACTGGAAAAGACCATGATTTGGGGCTTCAATCAATAAAAGGGTCTTGACTTTTAATTTAATATATTTTAGTTCCTTTTTAAAGCTTTTGAGTAATTACCAAGCTGAATTTTGAAAATTTGAGTATTATATGAAGGACTTATTCAACAAATTTGCTTTAATTTGAAAAAATCTCTGGAGCTTACGCCTCACTAAAAAAACTCGCCTCAAGCGCCCGGGCGTACGCCTCTTGAGACTTTCGCCCCACACCATCGCCCAGAGCTTTTTTGGTGCGCCTCGCCCCCGGGCTCGCCCCAAAAACGCCTTTTAAAACATTGATCCCCATATACAAAGGAATTTTCCAATACCTCATGTCCTAAATTATTGCAATAAACTCTTCTTTACTTACCAAAACGTATATTTTTCCATCAGCCTCGACGTTATTTAAGATTGTTGGTGTTGAGAGAAATTGTGGGTAAGGATCGAAAATAGAAAACGGGTTTTGAGATTTCGATGGACGAAAAAATGAATTTTGGTTAGAATTAGCTTAAGAGATCTAGATAGACTACGACATTGGGTCGAGTTTGAGAGGGAGAAAGACTGAATTTGGTGGGCATTACCCGTCATCGTAAATCCAGGACCCGATGAATTGGGTGGATAATTGAAATTTGAAGATCGATAGCTAAGCTATTAATATAAAGTGAGCTGGAAAGAGAGTGTCATGACGACGGTGTTTATGAGGGATTGCAACGACGGTGGCGGCAGCGGGGCAGTGGTTTCTGAAGTGAAAAATGAACTAAAATTAATGAAAAAGGAAAGTGGATTGAAGGAAGTTGCAATTATTGTTGATTTTCAAGGCTGGTAGAAGAAGAAAGAAGGGGAGGGGGAAGGGCTAGGTGGGTGGAAGTGGGTGTGTTGGGTGATAAGGAGGAAAGAAAAAGAAAAAAAGGAAAATTATAAGGCGGGTCAGATTAGATTAATGGACGGATATTAGATCCATGTTTGGTTTCTAAACGAAATTTGAAGGCCCAAATTCGTTGCCGTTAAACGTAGGGGTAATTTTATTAATAAAATAATGTGTGTATTTTTGAACCGACAGATGGATGTGGTGTGTGTTTCTGGACTGATAGGTGGATGGAGGGTAAATGCAAACCATTACCAAACACTAGGGGTAGTTTAGGCCCTTTTCCGATGAATATTTGAAGAGGTCATCACTCCTTTAGAGAAGGTGCTTTCAATTTCAGTTAGAACTTTCAATAAAGAAAAATAATAAACCAAGCGTCATAGTAATTACGATTTTAATAAAATTGCATGTTTATTATGTTAACATATAGATAAGTTATACACAATCAGATGCTTAAAGAGAAAAAGTCTTAATCATTCAATGTTTAGATCTAAAAGCAACATCTTAATATTCATATATGCATTCAAATCCAGACATCTTAATCTAAATAAAAACAAATGGCCCCTAACTCAGGTTTGAAGCTAGATGGATACATCTATCTTAATCCCCTCAGTAGGCTTCTTGGGGCAGCTTTATTACTAATATTCCTTCTCAAAATAGCGCTAAAGCAAATCCTCCAAATTTACATTTCCCATTGAGACGTTTCAAAGACACTGTGTTAGTGTATAATTAGAAAAAGAATTCCAAAATGCTTCTAGAATCACCAACACAATTAAGTATATGTGTCAATCCAACAGATTACTCCATCTTCGTTCCTAGAAGGCAACATCCCGTATACTGAACCTGTTAACACATGTGCCCTTCAAAGCTTCAACCTAATAATGCATTACCTTCCCCAGATTTAAAACAGATTCCAAAAGCATGATAAATGATGACAACAAAAACTCATCCGTTACAGAACACTCTCATCAACCAAGTCAACATGTAACTGACCAGCCATCAATTATTAGATACTGACAAATACAACCGCTAATCCATCCAAAACTAAAGAAATGCATTCACTTCCAAACTCTCTCTAGCAAGCTCAAACCACGTCACAGCTTTAAACCATGCTTTTAAATCAATTCTGAACCACCTCCGCAACAAACAATAATTAAGAGATGCTTATCTATAATCAACTACTTACCTAAAGACAAGCCAAACCGACCATCATTGTCAAGGTTACACAGCTAATCCTTCCAAACCATCAAAAAGATTCAAAACAATCCAATCTAGCAATACAGTCTATCGCTGTAGAATCACCTTTTAAATCTCAGCTAATTCTCTCCATTTTTCACTCGGTTAAACATGAATATTCCGAACTAAGTCCTTACAGGAAACACAAATCCTGTACAAAGAGTGAATTTCACAAATTCAATATTTCTTTTTTGTACCACTAAGTGAAGTCGAATAGGACTAATAAACTCATAGCTATAATCAACATCCAGTGTTCTCCAATTTATCTTATTGATGCAAATAAACCATATTATATGACCAACTTCAACATGAATTATGGATCACCACCGTGAAAAAGTTTATTTAATGAGATGCTAATCTAAAATACAACTGCTCATCTCAAGACAAATAGTAACCTGTCACTAATCATCACTGTAAAAATTACAGCATAAACCAATCACTGACCATCAATGTCAAATTTATACACATCCTTCTAAACCCTCACTATTCAGAACCGTCCAATCTTAAATAGAGCAAAACATTAATCCTACAGCCCAGCATTAAACACCCACTTTCCAGATTCAGCTTATTCTCTCCATTTCCGAACCACAAGGATGTTCTGATTTTCAATTCCGGAAACACAAATTATGGTAGACCAACTGAATTTCACAAATCTGATTATCCCATTCTTTGAATCATTGAATGAACAAATGTAGTCTAGGACTAATAAATGCATAATTGTGATTTGGACTTAACATACAAGGTTTCCCAATTTACCTTATTCATCCAAATTAATCATACCTTTTATTAGTAGGTTGAATAAGTGGGGATTTGCCGTCATGTGACAGCCTCTTGTAAAAATGCAAGCTAAGGTTGCATACATCAGACCCTATACGGTTCAGGCCTTCCCCCAACCCTGCGCACAACGGATCTTAGTGCACCCGGCTGCCCTTTTAAGTGGGATTACCAGGTGACCTACAGTACTCAAAAGTTGAATGACCAACCTAATGCTCCTGAGTGAGTTATGCAGGCACATTTAAAGGGAATGCATATAAATAAAGGGACATAAAATTAACCAAACTAAAACTTCTTTGGATTAAGAAAAAGGATTGTACAGAAATTCTGAAAATAGAACTCTACATCTACAAGGAGCTACGGAGAAAGGATCTCTAACCCATAGAGAACACCAGCATACTTCTCTGTCAGCGCCTCATTGTCCTCAAAGTAGACCTCCCTCAGTTTCTGAAACACATGCCAGGTCAGCAAGCTATCAGACCCGGCCTGATGACTCTTCCCCACCATCCGATTCACCAAAAGAGTAGTTGCAACCCGGTCCAATCCACCATAAAGGTTGTGGCAAAACATCATCAAGTGTTTCACATCATAAACCCTGTTCCCAAAGAAGACCGTCAACAATTCATGAAACTCCGTCAATGCACCTGGCAGTTCACGACCTGTTAGGGCCTTAATAAGGTAGCCAAAATCATACGCGCTGTGAAAAGTGATGTACGTCACAGCGTCGTTGCAGACCAATCCGGACGACATCATCAACTCAGCAAAGCGCGTGGTGTTAGCACCACGGTCACGCGTCTTGTCAAAGTCCAGCCCGTGCTGACGGAGCAGCTCGATTGATCCCGGCGCGTGATCGTCACACGCCACGTCAAAATCACAAAAATTGAACTCCCATATGAATCCATAGGCACAGCCGAGGTCTGGCAGGTTACCGGCAGCGTCAGTGAGAGTGAGACCAACCTGGATGAGTTTAAGAGCATCCACATTGGATTTCAGAGTGTGGTAGTGATCGCCAGGGTTCCGAGAGCGTATATCCTGCCGGAAAATGACGCCAGGGAACTCAGTATCCATAGAAACGAAGGGATAACGGTCGATTAGGCTACGGATCAAGGAGAATTCAGATTCGAGGTTGTTAGACCAAACGGAACGGATTACAACAGTTTTTTTCACCGGCGCCGCCGTGGGGGGCGACGGCGGAGGAGGAGGTGGTGGAGGGGCGGTGGCGGAGGATGACATGAGATCGAGGTGATCTTCGGATCCAGTGATGGTGATGGGTTTTTGGACAATGGGTAGGGTTAGAAAAAGTGAAGCTCCATATATATATAAGAACATGGAGAAGGAGTGAGTGGGTGGGTGGGTGGGTGAAGACGTGGAGGCGAAAATAGTGGGGCTACGGCTTTTTCCGATTGGGTCTATAACGTCGGTTTCATGGTTGAGTACCTAGTTAGTTTTTCCTTTTTAGGCTACATTATTTTTAGGAATAAATTCTTTTTTTAGACAGAATTGTCCATGCACGTTATAGTTTTGTTTGTTTCATTTTATGTTTGTGATTATTACCTAAGGAGGAGTCTATAACGTTTATTAGTTAAAAATATTCAAAAAGTTCTTTCGGAAGTATTTTGCAAAAAAATATATATATTAAGAGGTTATATGAGGGCATTTTTCAAAAAAAATGTTATTTCACTCGTACTAAAAACAACTATCCAGTTACTCAAACAAAATATTCAAAAAAGTATTTCTAAGAATTGTCCAAAAAATTCAATCTGAATTAAATGCTAAAAATTTAAAGTATACCCACCATAATTTTCAATTTTTTTTATCTTTTCCTTTCTTGCCAAGTAAGGCAATTCAAAATCACTAGAATCCAGGGTTGTCAAGAAACCTACGCAAATTTAAAAATGTAAACTCCAAAAAGCCATAATACGATCCAAAATACAACATAAAAGTTAAAACTCGTAGAGCATGGTTGGAAAGCCACCAAAGAATTAGAGTTGTATATAATTTGATGCAATCGGTTTTGCATGCTTGCTGGCCAAATAATTATTTGGTCAGCATGGAAATAGATGTAATAAAAATGTACAATTACACTCTCCAATCCTCAAGAAATAAGTAAACATTGATGATAAATACACTATATAATTACAAACTGATGTAACTTTTCTAAGAGCAAGTTTGAAAAGTCACATGGTAGTAGTTGGATTTAGGTGTAATTACACCAAGGGTGGATCCACCCCTTTAAGAAGGGGTAGCATGGCACCCGGTGAAATGATTAAATTTTTATATACCTATATTGAGATTTTCTTAAATTATATTAATTATGTGATCCTACCACCCGCAACCGTAAACTAGACAAAGGTGACATGGCTGATAGACTTTTTTGAAAGCTTTTTTCTTGTGTAAAATTCAAGATGACTTTATCTTGAACCTTGTGTGACTTTCTCTTTTTTTGGGTTTTTATTTCCTTTTGTCCCAGTCATTTCCCTTTTCGGCTACCATCGACCTTCTAATTGTCGTTTTATTATTTTTTTATATTTTTCTTTTCTCGATTGTATTATTTTGTATGTGATCTCTAGCAAGAACACTCAAAAAAAGAAACTCCTAAACTTTAAAATTATATAAAATAAGCATTCCTCTTAATTAAATTTTTGAGTTTTCTTCTTTCAAATCCGAAAAATTGGGTCTTAATGAGAATTTTGGATTGAGATCAATTTTTTTCTATCTTTTTTATTATATCATAAAAATTTGTGTTATGTGATGGTTGTTGTTTTACCAAAAATATGATAAGACACTTAATATGTAGTTAAATAGAGTTTAACGTCGGGCTAATCCTAGTCAAACTTAATAACTATTAGATCTAGGTAAATACAAGTCCTTGGATGGAGTGAGAATGATGTAATAAATACTAAGCCCCAAAGTCAGCAATGATTGAGGATGAATAAATATGTAAAGATATGAAATGAATGCATGCAATGGCAATAAATGTAATAATCGATGACTGCACGTCCAAATATTATGTGTTGAATATCAACAACCTCGTCTGTCAGCTGAATAAGTGATAGACAATGTAAGAGAACTTCAGAGTTCTTGAATATAGGACACCAAAAGTGATTCTCAGTTTCAGAGTTAATAGACAAGACAAGAAGAATATATTCTTTTGATAGTTCAAGATACAACCGATGACCTTCCCCTTTACCCTTCTCTTCTATATATAGGGGACAATCTTCAAGTAACCCTAAAAGGCACTAGGGAGAGAATATTCTGTTAGAATATTCCCCGTCCGTAGATTGGACTGGGGCCGTCGTCATTAGAGTTTTCCGCTCGACCTTGTCCAAGTTAGGGTCGCTGGTTCCTACTTGTTGATCGAGTTGTCGTCCAACCTCGATCGTCGTCATCATAAAGGCCGACCCAAATATTGGCCAATACAGTTAGTCCCTCCGCTTATCAAGGTCGTGGGCACCTCGTCCTTGGTGAGCGGATAATCCTACGTTTGTTATGCAAAAATTGGGTCGTAATCGAGTGGTTGGCACCTGCTAGCACTGTAACCGGCAGAAGTGTCGTCTGGTGACGCAACTGTCACGCGCGTCATTATTTATGCATCTTCCCCATGCATTGCTTGTACTGCTGATGCTTCGATTTCTACGCTTGCAGGCAGCTTTTGGCCTCGGTTCTGGGACCATCCAACCCTATAAATAGACGAGGGTTTCTACATTTGAAATTTTCATCATCCTTTTTCCACCCATACTTTTTGTGCCTTCTCTTCTCCCTCTATGTGACTTCTCACCATCGGCTTCTATAGCGACTTGTTTGTCCTTCCCTTTTCCCTTCCTTGTTTGGCCTATTATACTTGCAATGTCAGCTTCCTCCCATAGCCACGAGAACATTTTCGATACTGCTCCCTTGTCGGTGGCTATTGTCTCTACCGATGAGGGAATTCCGGTGGAGGGAGATGATAGTTTTCTCTCAGTGGATGAGGTAGTTCCAAAGAATCCGCTAGTTAGGAACGACTTCCCCAGGGACCTGGCCCTGCCCCTGAGCTCGAACTCTTCGAAACGGGGGAAGATGATATGGATGAGCTGCGTGCCAAATATCGTATTTCCCCTCTCATAGAGATGATCGTCGCTGGCGGTGACATGGTCCAGGTTCACCACCCTAGTTTTTGTGCCTTTACGTCTATCCTCTCACCATTGGTTATACGTTCCCTCTTCCCAAAATTGTCGAAGAGTTTTGTCGTTTCTACCATATCTGCCTAGCGCAGTTATCGCCTTATTGCTATAAGATCTTTATGATGTTAACCAAGTACCCGGAGTTGGCTGGCTGTGGAGTCGACCTCCGCCATTTGCTGCATCTATTTTCGCCGACCTTCCTTCGTGGTACCATGATACATTTGAGAAATCGTGGAACGAATGGATTGGTGGCTGGGATGGACGACAAGGTAAGTCATCTATTCTGACGTAAGTACTTCTTCGTTCAAACTGAGCAGTTGGTGGCGGACCCGACCAGGTTTCCCGAAAAATGAAACTATTAGTGTAAGTGTCGTTTCGTTCCCTTTATCATTTTGTGCATTTATCCTTCTCTGCCTTTCATGACATACGCTCGCCTTTTTCATTATGGCCGTAAAACGGACTCCTTCCATTGTTCCGGACATGGAAGACTGGTTGGCCCGTGTGCTTCCTAACGTTGTGGGGATTCGCGACTGGTCTTCCTTTCACAGGCGTTTCGGTCCAAAGCTGCCCCCTCGTAAGTATTTCACTTGTTCGGTTTTTGATCGAATTTCTTATCATTTTCTGACACGTGTTTGTATCAGGTTGGTAGACTTCTAAGAAAGCAAATACGCTCGCCCTTTCCTTCCGCCAGAGGGCGACCTCAATCGCAAGGGAGTTTACCCCAGCTGAGTCTGCGAGGAGCAGAGCCGGAGTTCAGTGAACAGAGGGTCCCGTTCTGCCAGATACGGACACCGCAGGTTGTGCTCCATCTCAGCAAATATTGTTACTCACTGGCGAGCCTTATCATGAAGAAGAAACCTCACCGCGGAAGAGGCGCCAAGCTGAGGCGGGCAAGGCCGTATTGGCGGAGGGGTCGGAAAGGGTTCCAGTCCTCGAAGCGAGGTCAGGGGGCGTTCCAGCCGAGGCGGTTGGCATTGTGCCCGAACACGCCTCCGAAGAGAGACTTCCAAGGACGGGGTCTTGCAGCGATATGGAGCTTGCACAGATCCCAGGTGGTCGTTCTCCGTCTGGGTCGAAGCGACGTGATACTCCTGATATGGGAGAGGTCGATTCGGGTTTCGACATTGACCCTGACGAGGCGAGGGCCTTCACATAAAGGAGGACTCACGTGGAAATAAGGACGGAAGGTCCAAATCGTCACATAATCATACCTACAGATTTCAACCTCCTGGTTGATACTGAGCACTTGGCATTGTCGTTTGCTCCCTTTTGCTCCGAGATTGAGAACGAGACTCTGCGGACGCTGAGAGATTTCGACCTTTCCCGTGGCATATCCGGGATGGCCTTGCGGGTGAGTGCTTTAATTATGTCTTATGCTTTGTCGATGTTGTTGTTTTGACTCGATTCTTTTTCTTTGTCAGACTCTTCTTCTGGACATCGAGCGTAACCGCCAAGAGGAGAAGATGGTGGCTCAATATGGGAGGATGAAGTTGAAGTGCGGGGAGTACCGCTCCAAGTATTGGAGGGTGATTAGGAGCGTTGGTGAGGATGGGCAGTTCCAAGGGCTGCGTGACGAGATTAAGAGGAAAAACAAGGAGCTGAAAGAGAAAGACGAAGGGATTTTGAGGGCCATCAGCCGATGCAGCGAGCTGGAGGAGACTTTGAAATCTACGGAAGATGAGCTCGAGCTTGGAAGGGGGTGGTGGCTGAGAACTCAGACCTTCAGGCGAAAGTGGTTATCCTGAGGACGGAGCTGGAGATGGAAGAGAAGGTTAGAACGACCTCGTTGGCAAAAACGGCGGCTTTGGCTGGGACAGTGGGCTAGCCCGCTAGAACGGGCCAGCGAGGCGGAGGTTTTGGCATGTAAAGTTGCGAGGTTGGAAGAGCAGGTCAGGAGTCTGGAAGCTAAGTTAGCGAGCTCCAACGAGCAGGTGACTGCTTTGAGGACTGAAAAGGAGCATCTAGTCTGTTCGTCGATTCCTCAGGTTCCTACCGAGGTGAATGTACCTCGAGAACTTTACGAGATGTGGGTGTTTAACCACATAATTGGATTCTTTGCCAAAGTTATTTTAGGAAGAACACGGATTTCTGATAACCAGAGAATAAACTAATGATTTCAAGTAAATTTGTAATTGGAAAGCACTAAGATGCACAAAAAGTAAGTGTATTGCAGTAGTGGTTCGAACGTGTCCTTACAAGTTATATTTTACTCCCTTATATAGGGAATTTCTTAATATAATGTCTGCTCTTTTCAGTAATTGAGCATTAATGACTAATAATGGCATTAATGTAACGTTACAATGATTAACCGTAACTATTGCGTGAAGGTTGTATAACGTTTGGCTCATTAATTGAAGATCTCTGAATCTGCCCTTTATTCTGCCTGGATTCATCTTGCCCGTGCCTCTTCATCTCCTTAATTAGGTTAAGATTCTCGTACCTGATTCTCTTGTGAGTGTGTTATTCCGTGCCTCTTTGCCTCATACCTCTCCATGAAGTTTTGTCTAGTTGTCATGTTTTCATTGTTCCACGTAGATTGCTGAGTCATCACAGTTATTACACGTGTGAAGCTTTTTTTTACCAATACAGATAGTCCCCCCACTTATCATTTATTTATCGATTAATACTTGGTAAGTGGATATTCATTTATGGCGGGAATATTTTGCCGCCGCTTTACTCGTAACATTGCATCCATCTCTGAACGCAAACGTCTCTTGTCACTTCCATTTAATGCCCGTGCCATGTGGCATTCCCGGGTTGGTTCTACGATTGTTCAACGCCTTTTAGGGTTTTTTGCGGTTGCATCAGTCACGAAGTGACAGCTTCAGTTATGACTTTCACATCATTGTTTTTTCCATTTTTTGACGGTTTCCTTCGAGTATAAATACCTCGTTCCCTTTCTTTACTTTTACGAAAAACTTCTAACCTTCATTCTTCATTTGCAAATTCTTTGTCTTTGCAAATATGTCATACCAGCAATCTAAGAGAGTCATCAATGTAGATGATCTTACTCCTTCTTCCGCTCCGACACACGGAGTTGGAGAGGCGGTAGGCTTAGGAGTCTAGGTTCTACTCTTACGAGAGGTTCCTCTTCTTCTCATGTTACTCCCCCATCATCTTATAGGTCTGCCATTTCTTTATCTTCTCCAAGAGCTAGGGCTTCTAGATCTTCATCAAAAGGTAAAGAACACAATGAACCTTTGCGTGAACCGAGGGTCGACGAGATAGTACCTACGGAGTTTTCTTTTGCTAGGAATAGTCAGGCCTTAAAAGAACAGCTTTCTCCAATGTCCTCTCTTGACGGTGTTGACGTGTACCCTACCCAGATAACTGAGGGTTTAATATCTCTCGTATGAAGGGACTGTTCTTGGAAACCTGATTTTCCTGTTGTTGTTCCCAATAGTAATCAAAGAATAACCTCTTACAAGACTAGGTATTCTTTTGTTTATACCTATCCTTTTACATTAGGATTCAAGCCTCCTATCGACCCTGTTATTATCGAGTTTTGTCGATTTTTCCAAGTTTGTCTGGGACAAGTCGGTCCTCTAGTGTGGCGAGTTGTCGCGTGCCTTAGATATTTGACCAATATAGCTTCGGTCCCCTTTATGTTTCATCATCTTATTCACCTTTATTCTCCGATGTTGTTACGCCAGGGAGTGTTTACTCTCGCGGCTAGGAGTAAAAGGGTGCTAGTGATTCCTGATGATGATAAAGACCGAGGGTGGTACCTCCGGTATGTTGCTGTTCCTACTGCTAGTTTAGTGGGTGAAGAAAATCTCCCCTTCCCTGAGAAGTGGAATCTTGCACGTGAGTACATTTTTGCTCACATTTCTTTCCTTTTGTTTTTGATACTTTATCAGTACCGTAACTATTTCTTTTCTTTGCAGCAATCATGGGAACTGTTGAGAGTGTCTCCGATTTTGGCGAGTGGGTAGAAAAACTCTTGTTGATTGCTCCGTTAGAACATCATTCGCGGAAATACCTCTCTGGGAGGTTTGGTTGGAAAGTTAAGACTCACGGTAAGCGAAGTTTTATGCTTTTACTTCTTCCCTCTTTTGAACTTTATTTTATCCCTTTCATTTGGTAGGGTTTCCTACTCGTGGATTTTCTTCTGCAGCTGTCTCTGTTCCAAAGTTGTCCCTAGCGAAGGCCCAGGAGATCATTTCTGGTTCCTCCTCTTCAAAAAGAAAAGCAAGTGGGTCCAGGACCTTAGAAGAGGAGGATGAAGAGGAAGGTTCGCTAGTCCACAGGTCACGTAGGAGGAAGGTGGTCTCCGACGATGAGTCTGCAACTGTCGTTGACCCTCCCGTGCCTGAATCTGACATGTATGTCCCTGAGGATGCAACTCCTTCCCCTGTTTGTAAATCAATTGATCTCCTGTTCCGTGAAAGTTTTGATACTATTGCTGAGGAAGATCCCCTTGCTGTTTTCTCTCTTCCTGCTCTTAAAGAACTTCCCTCAATTACTCCTGTTGTAGTTTCTGCTCCCATGGCTATTCCCTCTCATGTCGTTGCTTCTGCTCCCGTGGCTTTTTCTGCCTCTGAGACTTCTCTGCCCGTGACTCTTTCATCTATCCCCGCTTCCGTGCCCTCTATTGCAGAATTTGGGTCTTCCAGCAGGGGGGATGAGGCAGGTGATGATAGAGGTTCTAGCAGCGGGTAGCATCTTCAAGAAGTCGGGTCAGGCTGACGTATGGTTGAAACCATTGATGGGCTCGATTGAGAGAGCTAATATGGACAACCATGGTTCCCTTACTTGGGTGAATGAAATTGTGCACTATTCTTTAAAGGTAATTTTTTTTCCTTTGCTTGTGTTTATATACGTTCTCACCGTATCTAATTTATCTCCTTTTGTAGATAAATCTTATAGGCACACAGTTAATGAAAAGGGTTTCCCAAGCGGAGCAGGCAGCAAGGGATTTCCGTATTGAGGCGGATAATTGGAAGGAGCAGTATGAGAGTCTGGAACTTGAAAAGGAGGCAGTGGAGGAAGAAAAATATACCTTGGAGTAGCAAGTTAGGGTGATGGCAGCAGAATTGGCCGTTGAGAAGGCGTCTTCGAACCAGGTGGGCAAGGACAAGAGTGTCTTAGAGTCTTCATATGCAGAGCAGCTTTCTCGTGCCTCTGAGGAGATTAGGAGCCTAAGGGCCTTATTGGACCAGAAAGAGTAGTATTCTGGTGAACTTGTTCAATCGCTCACTCAAACCCAGGAAGATCTCCGTAACTCTTTGCAGAAGGTCCAACTTCTGGAAAGGTCTCTCGTTCCTCTAAAGGCCTCACATGCTGCTGCCGCGACTGAAAGAGGTGAATTAAGAGATGAAGTTGAGTTGTGGGAGAAAGATTATGAAGCTCTTGAAGACAAAGCAACCGTCGATGTTAGCTGGGCTTATCTAAACTCCCGTCTTAACACATTGACGGAAATGGGCCAAGAGGGTTTTGACTTAGAAGCTAAAATTGCTAAAACCAAAGAGACCATTGAGAAGTCTCAGCAAAGTTAAAATCTTTCTTCCCCAGAGGTTGAGGTCCCTGCTGCTCGTGTCTCTTCATCTCAAGCCGCTCCTCCTGCCAGTGAAGACAACCCCCCATCTGAAAATTTTTAAGAACTTGGTTTTTTATTTTTTTTATTTGTATCAATTGGTGGTTACCCCCAGTCCCATCGGGGCCGTTAGTATATCAATATTAATATCAGCATGACTTTAGTTTCCTTTTAGTTTTTGTTTCACTCTTTAAGTCTTTGCATGCTTTATTCTTGAGGTTTTTGGTTTTACCTCTAAGTTTTGCATTTATAAAATGCTCACATTACTCGTACCTTTTCGTAATAGGCACGGTTTATGAAAGAGGGCCCTTTTTTATCGACACTTAATGAAGAAGACGTCTCAACTTCATAATGGTGTAAATATACAAAAGAGAGATAGGAATTTTCACATGTTTTTCTTTAACAATGTTTTGAAGAAAGTTTTTGCATTGAACTTTCAGAACATTTCACATGTGTTTGTGTATCGTCCATGACTCGTTTTGAAATTGTTTTCTTTTAACAGATTTGATATAAACTTGCACTCATAACTATTTTTATTTTGTAACAGTTTTTTTTTGAATTAGTACAAGGGGAAAACTGTTTTCATTTATAACAGTTTTAAATACAAGGGTATGAACTTTTAACCGTAACTATTTTTATTGATAACAGTTTTTAAATGCATACAAGGGTAATGCTTTTTCATCTGTAACTGTTTTCATTAACAGTTTTCTGAATAAGTACAAGGATAATGATCTTTCATCTGTAACTGTTTTCTGTTACAACAGTTTTTGAATAAGTACAAAGATGTGCATTTCTACCCGTAACTAATATTCTGCCTCTAACCTGAACATTCGTTTATATTTACGAATATGTTTTTGAAACATTCGTTTATATTTACGAATATGTTTTTGAAACAGTTTTCTGAATAAGTACAAGGATAATGATCTTTCATCCGTAACTGTTTTCTGTTACAACGGTTTTTGAATAAGTACAAAGATGTGCATTTATACCCGTAACTAATATTCTGCCTCTAACCTGAACATTCGTTTATATTTACGAATATGTTTTTGAAACATTCGTTTACATTTACGAATATGTTTTCTCAGTTTGTTTTTTGTTTTGAATCAGGCTTTGTATTTTGAGTCTTTGGCCCTTTTTGATTCTGCTCAGAGTACTTGACTTGTTGGGAAGATGGATCTTTAGGCTTGAGCTTTGACTTTTTGATAGTCTTCTTTGCTTCATCTTTTCCCTCCATACTATATAGTCCCCCAAGTGTTTGAGCTTTGAAGGATGAAATCTCGAGCACTTGACTGTTCCTTCCTTGTGGTCCTTTTCCTGAAAAGGAAAAACATACGGGACTCGAAGGTATATAGGTTTTTTTAGATGATGACTGCTCAACCCTTTTAAACATTCATCAGAAAGTTGTAACCCTAGACCGGGAGTTTAGTTACTTCCTCGTGTCTTTGCAGGTCTAATATCATCATCTGGTGATAGGTTAGCTTTTTGCCTATCATCTAAAACGGTTAGTATATTTTTAACTGTACAAAATTAAAATCGAACGTAATGATACCTGAACGGGGGTATTCCTTTTACTTAGAAGTAGTACTTCTTCAGATGAACATCATTCCAACTGGTTGGTAGGATTCTTCCGTCCATAGCCTAGAGCTCATAAGTGCCCTTTCCAGCAATGCCACGAACTTTGTAAGATCCCTCCCAATTTGGATTTAACTTTCCTGCACTAGATTCCTTCATTGATTGGAAGACTTTTTTGAGGACGAAGTCCCCAATTTTGAAATATCTGAGGTGAGCTTTTATGTTGTAGTATCGCTCTATAATTTGTTTTTGGGCTGCCATTCGTATTAATGCAACTTCTCTTCTTTGTTTGAGAAAGTCCATATTTGTCCTCAGCTCGTCGTTGTTTGATTCTTCCGTTGCTGTTGTGAACCTTATGCTTGGTTCGCCAATTTCCACGGGTATTAAAGCTTCTGCACCGTAAACAAGCGCGAATAAAGTTTCTCCTGTAGCTGTTTTTGCGGTAGTCCTGTAAGCCCATAATACCGCTGGTAGTTCGTTTGGCCAGTTTCCCTTGGCTTTTTCCAACCGTTTCTTTAGGTTGCTAACGATGACTTTGTTGGTTGACTCGGCTTGTCCATTAGCCACGGGGTGATATGGTGATGAAGTGATTCTTTTGATTTGCCAGCTTTCGAAGAATTCTGTGATTTGTGAGCCAATAAATTGTGGGCCGTTTATGAAAGCTTCTGTCTCTACCCACTTTGTTAAATAATTAGTTAACACGAGTAAGAACCGTACATTTCCTTTAGCTGGGGGAAGGGGCCCCACTATGTCCATACCCCATTTCATGAATGGCCATGGCGACATTACTGGGTAAAGTAGCTCCGTTGGTCGATGCATGTTGTTAGCAAATCATTGATATTTGTCGCACTTAGCCATGAAACTCATGGTCTCTTCCTCCATCTTGGGCCAATAATACCCTGCTCTGATTAGGGTTTTAACTAAGGATCTTGCTCCTAAATGGTTTCTGCAATGTCCTTCGTGCACCTCTTTCATAACGAACTCTGTTTGATTGGGTCCGTGGCACTTAGCTAGGGGACTCCCAAACATTTTGCGGTATAATGTGTTGCGAATGAGGCAGTACCGAGTAGCTTTTCGGCGAAGCGCTTGAGCTGCTTTCTTGTCCTCGGGTACGATGCCATTCTGCAAAAAAGTTATAAATTTCGTTTCTCCAATCCTAGGTTAAGTGGTTAAATGTTACCTCATTTTTATCCTGATCGATTGTTGAATGAAATAGGTGTATGAAAATTGCATTGTATTTATTTGTCACTTCCGCAACTACTGCGAGGTTAGCTAATGCATCAACTTCTGCATTTTCTTCCCTGGATATTTTCATAACTTTCCACGACTGGAATTGTCTTACCAGCTCGTGCCTTTTCCAGGTATTGTTGCATTCGAGCCTCTCCAGCGGTGTAAGTCCCCTGCATCTGGTTCACCACTAGTTGAGAGTCACTTTTGATCACGATTTTCTCGATTGAGAGATCTCGTGCCAATTCAAGACCTTTGTCTTCTCTTACCAGCACTGCACTTACGACGATTTCTGCAACGACGAGATAGACATACAACCTCTCCCCCTCTTTTGGCTTAGATAGCAACGAGGTTTTTGATAGATATGCCTTCAAATCCTTGAGAGCCTGTTGACATTCCTCAGTCCATTCGAACTGATTCTGCTTTTTAAGAACCGAGAAGAATTTAAAACTCTTCTCCGAAGACCTGGAATTTAATTTTCCTAAAGCTGCAATTCTTCATGTTAGTCATTGAACTTATTTTTTGCTCATAAGTACATTAGGTATCTCATCAATAGCTTTAATTTGAGCAGGATTTACCTCTATTCCTCTATTTGATATAAGGAAACCCAAAAACATACCCGATTCTACGCCAAAGGCGCATTTTTCCGGATTTAATTTCATGTTATACCGGCACAGGATTTCGAAGGTAATTTAAAGATGTTGAAAGTGATATTTCTCTTGCGTTGATTTTACCAACATGTCATCAATGTACACCTCCACCATTTTTTCCAGATGTTCCTGGAACATCTTGGTCACCAGCCTTTGATATGTGGCTCCAGCATTTTTCAGGCCAAAAGGCATGACCTTGTAACAATAAGTCCCCCTCTTCGTCGATCACTTGGTTCTTGAATGGTCCTTGATTTCTTTTCTTTTGCTTGATAGGCACGAAGGATGGATCTTCATTTAATTTATGAGTCATCACTTTCGGAGTAATACCTGTCATGTTTGAGTGGGACCAAGAAAAGCAATCTACGTTAGCCTTTAAATATTCAATTAACTTACCTCTTCTACTGGGGTTCAGCCTCGTGCCTATGTGGATTTTTTGTTCGGGCTTTAGCTAAAATAGTGGAATAGCTTCGAGTTCCTCCGTAGTCGTTTTGATATGCCCGTCTTCTTCTGGTTCCTGAATGACATCAGGTCTGAAATCCATGTCCGCATGTTTTGATACTTCTTCAGAGGTGACTTGGTTCACCTTCTCATGATTACCTTCTTCCGCACCTATTTGAACAATAGTTTCTCCTGTACCTGTTTGAACAACAGTTGTTTCTGTATCTATTTGAACAACAATTGTTTTCGTACCTGTTTGAATGAACTTCTCGTCTTTTGATTTCTCTACTTCTTCATTTTTGTTAGAGTATGCTACAGAATTTATATTCCTTGAGGTTTTCTTATCACCTAGAATCTGTTGAATTCCCCATTCGGAAGGTGTAAGGACCCGTAAAATTTCTTGTTTAATATAATGCCAGAATAAGTCCCCGAGTTGTTATAATTGTAGAAATTCTTAAAACGAACCTTATTTGTGTAAAAGTGCCCCGGAAGTTGAAAGATGTATTTTCCAGGAGTTGGGCGTTATGCGACGCACTATGCGATCGCATAACGTGTATGCGGACCGCATAATGGTCGCATACCTGGGTAGGCCACTGCCCAACTTGAGGACAACTATGCGGTCCATTATGCGATCGCATTTCGGTTCTGCGGACCGCATAGTTGTCGCATTCTTGCCCTTTGATTTTGTGAGGGAGGTTATGCGACGCACTATGCGATCGCATAACGTGTATGCGGACCGCATAATGGTCGCATACCTGGGCAGATTATTTTCAATTTTGGCCCACCTTGAGGGCCGTTCTGCGGTCGTCTCTGCGGACCGCATGTCAGGAATGTGATCGCATTCCAGACCGCATTCCTGTGTCGGGCTCCTAATTTTTCTAATTTTAAAACCCGACCCCCAGTTCATTAAAACACCCCACCCCTTCATTTTAACAAGTTTTCTGAACAAAATAGAGAGAAGGAAAGGAGAGTTCTTGAGAGAGAAAGTGGTTCTTCCACCAAAGTGATTTTCAAAGTCCCTCAGGCCTGGTATTTCGAGTAATCTCCTTCTTCCTCATTCTAGCAGGTAAGGGTTCCCAACCCCTTTTCCATTAATTTTCTGATTTTAAATAAATGAAGGATTAGCATGGGTTGATTCTTGAAAATATTAACTAAGACCTTGCATGCATGTTTAATAATGGTGTTAATCTAGTAAGAGGGAGTGGTTTGGGGTAAATTTCATAAAGACGGGGTTGGTAAGCTAATGGGGTCACATAGTGTTTGGCAAAATGCTTAAGAGAGTCTGATGAGTGGTGATTTTACCACTCATTTTAGCCTTTTCTCATTAGATTTTGTATTGTTAAATGATAATTTGAGGTCGTTGTTAGTGTATAATTGCTCAATTTTCAGGGAAATGATGCTATGAAAGTTGGTGTTGAATTGGACTGAAAGTTGGACAAAAAGCGGTGAAAATGTGCATGAAAGGCTTCAGTGATTCCGCACCTGCGGATTCTAGGACGCAAGCGCGACCTCGCGCCTGCGAGGAATTGTCGCCCCTGCGAAGCTGGCTCAGGCACACAAGACTCGCACCTGCGGTGCTTTTTACGCACCTGCGGAACCGCAGGTGCGATCAAATGTCCGCAATTGCGATAGAATTCAAACCAGCCTAATCTCTCACCTGCGATGAAATTCACGCACCTGCGGAACCGCAGGTGCGAACAGATATCCGCCCCTGCGGAAAAGTGACACAACTCAGAACCCGCACCTACGAGAAATATTCCGCCCCTGTGGAATCGCACCTGCGATGAATCTTCCGCAGGTGCGGTAGTCG